>OZ024764.1:928811-938811 GCA_964016885.1 Eledone cirrhosa | reverse complement strand
GGCATGGCCAACCTGTACAACCCATGCTAGTATGGAAGAATTGATGGTAAATGGAAATGATGATGATGATGATATATATATGCATATATATGTGTGTATATATATAACATTTATGTACATATATAACACACACATATATATATATATATAACATTTATGTACATATATAACACACACATATATATATATATATATATAACATATATATATGTGTGTGTGTGTATATATATATATATAAAATATCTATCTATATATATATATAAAAATATATATAACATTTATATATATATATATATGCACACACATATAATATACTTTTATATATATGATATACATATATTATATATATATATATAATATACTTACATACACATATATATATATATATATATATATATATATATATATTAAAATAGCAGATTAAAGTTTAAGCAAAGAATCGCTGCTTTCACCCTTAATGGGATCTTCTGAAACTAACAAAGTCAATCTGTAAACGCAGAGCTGGATATTTCAAAAAACGTTGCAACCAGAGGAAGACAGGAAGACGATACTTTGGTTCGTGGAAACGTTCTCTGGCAAAGAACGGGAAAAAACGAATATAATACGTCATTAATTGGAACGGTGAAAAACAATTACACGCAAAGACAGAACCACGTTTATGGTATAAAAGAGGTCGTAGACTAATGTTCTCTTAGGTGGTTCATGGAGACGTTCTCTGGCAATGAACAGAAAAAACAAAGATAATACGTCATATGTGGAGCGGGGAGAACAATTGCACGCAAAGACAAAACACGTAAATGGTATAACTGAAGTCGTAGACTAAAATTCTAATTAGGAAACCGAATGATTCTCCACTTCAGAGTTAAGAATAAAGTAAATAAAATGTATGTTTTGTGAAGGTACGTATACCTTCTCGTACGTATATTTGATTGTATATGTTATGGCGTATATTTTTATATATTCTGGTACATATGCTTTTGATTATGTGTATACGGGAGTTTTGCGTCTGTGTGAGTATGCGGGTTCGTACGTAGGTAGGGTGTGTGTATATGTGTACTTCATGTTTTGGTTGACTTACGTCTCAGAACATTTATGTATTTACATGTAGGTATGTGTGTGCGCTTGTTATATACGTATTTATTTATTTATATACGTTTATTTATTACTTATTTATTTGTATACATGCGCACACACACATATTTATATATGCGTGGTTTTGTATACCTATGGCGAGTGTTTTCGCATATGCTTGTGTATGTACGTATTTGGATGCGTGTATGTATTTATTTAATTTCAATTACCTCTGTATTGTATTTATTTACTTTGTTCTTAACTCTGAAGCCGAGAATCATTCGGTTTCCTAGTTAGAATTTTAGTCTACGACTTCAGTTGTACCATTTACGTGGTTTTGTCTTTGCGTGCAATTGTTCTCCACGCTCCACATATGACGTATTATCTTCGTTTTTTCTGTTCATTGTCAGAGAACGTCTCTATGAACCACCTAAGAGAACATTAGTCTACAACGTGGTTCTGTCTTTGCATGTAATTGTTTTTCACCGCTCCAATTAATGACGTATTATATTCGTTTTTTCCTGTTCTTTGCCAGGGAACGTTTCCACGAACCAAAGTATCGTCTTCCTGTCTTCCTCCGGTTGCAACGTTTTTTAAAATATCCACTTCTGCGTTTACAGATTGACTTTGTTAGTTTCAGAAGATCCAGTTAAGGGTGAAAGCAGCGATTCTTTGCTTAAACTTTAATCTGTTATTTTAATAAATATTTGCTCTACGGTTGTTATATATTTGATATATATTTATCCTTATCGAGCCCTCTTTCGATTTTAGTCTTCAATTTTATTATTATTACTATATATATATATATATATACACACACATATATATACATGAAAGCATGTGGCCTAGTGGTAAGGCTGTTGGACTTACGATCATAATGTCGTGGGTTTCCTTCCTGGGTTGTGTGTTGTGTTCTTGAGCAAAACACTTCATTTCACGTTGCTCCAGTATACTCAGCTGAAAATAAGTACCAGTAATAGCTGGAGGTTTAAACCTGTGATGGACTGGTGTCCTGTCCAGGAGGGAGTCTTGTACTCTCAGTCACTTCACACCATGAAACCACCGTTCAAATGAGCCTTCTGGCTTAAGACAGACTTTAGACTTAGATATATATATATACACACATGAAATATTTCAAATACCTCATGGACTGAATATCTGATTTTGTACAATATTATTTAACATGGCAGCTAATAAAACTCAGCAGAAATTATGTGTTATTGCTATATTCTGTCTTTTAAACCTTTTCATACCAACACAACTTGAGGCCAGCTGGTTGCTCTAAAGTGTTTATATTTAACTAAAAACCTTCCATCATAATTTTATGTAAAAACCTTTGTTAAGTTATGTTCCAAACACCAACAGTGTCTTTCATTAGAAATATGGTAATGAAAGGGTTAAAGTGGTTATATTTATCTAAAAACCTTCCATCATAGTTTTATGTAAGAACCTTTGTTAAGTTATGTTCCAAACACCAACAGTGTCTTTCATTAGAAATATGGTAATGAAAGGGTTAAAGTGTTTATATTTATCTAAAAACCTTCCATGATAATTTTATGTAAGAACCTTTGTTAAGTTATGTTCCAAACACCAACAGTGTCTTTCATTAGAAATATGGTGATGAAAGGGTTAAAGTGTTTATATTTATCTAAAAACCTTCCATGATAATTTTATGTAAGAACCTTTGTTAAGTTATGTTCCAAACACCAACAGTGTCTTCCATTAGAAATATGGTAATGAAAGGGTTAAAGTGTTTATATTTATCTAAAAACCTTCCATGATAATTTTATGTAAGAACCTTTGTTAAGTTATGTTCCAAACACCAACAGTGTCTTTCATTAGAAATATGGTAATGAAAGGGTTAAAGTGTTTATATTTATCTAAAAACCTTCCATCATAATTTTATGTAAGAACCTTTGTTAAGTTATGTTCCAAACACCAACAGTGTCTTTCATTAGAAATATGGTAATGAAAGGGTTAAAGTGTTTATATTTATCTAAAAACCTTCCATCATAATTTTATGTAAGAACCTTTGTTAAGTTATGTTCCAAACACCAACAGTGTCTTTCATTAGAAATATGGTAATGAAAGGGTTAAAGTGTTTATATTTATCTAAAAACCTTCCATCATAATTTTATGTAAGAACCTTTGTTAAGTTATGTTCCAAACACCAACAGTGTCTTCCATTAGAAATATGGTAATGAAAGGGTTAAAGTGTTTATATTTATCTAAAGACCTTCCATCATAATTTTATGTAAGAACCTTTTATGTAAGAACCTTCTCGGCACTTGTGAGGGCAAGCTCACCTTTATCATTCCAGATACACTTCTCTCCAATGACATCACAATTTTCTCTGACACACTGCCTCGCAATCCTGCACACCTCCTGTTTCTGGTCCTCACGCTGCAAAACATGCTTGAATTTTTTATCCTCTGCTTCCTTTCTAGCTAAGTACACTTGTCGCCTAGCTTCCCTCCTGGTCTCTATCTAATGTACCCTGCTTTCCCCATTCTTTCCATGCCTGCTTCTTGGCCTTAATTGCTTCATCTACCTTATTGTTCCACCACCAAGTCACTCTCCTCCTGCCTGTGGTCTTACTCCAACCCCAGATCTCGTCCGTTACCTTTAGTAAGTTATTTTTTAGGAACCCCCAGTGCTCTTCTACATTGAATGTCACTATCTGTTCTTCTTTACTGTCGTAGGCGTTGAGTAGAATATCTTTAAATCTGTTACTGGCTGAGGGGTCTTTCAGCTTCCAGATCTGTCTTTTCCAGGTTGCCTTCTGTTTCCAAGTTCGTCTAGTTCTGACTGTGAGGTCGCTGACAACTAAGTTATGTTGGGAGGTACATTCCTCACCAGGGAAGGCTTTTGTGTTTACGACCGTCCATCTGTCACGCCTTCTGATGAGGATAAAATCTATCTGACTAGAATGCTCCCCTGATCTATAGGTGATCAGGTGGTTGTCGGGTCTTTGAAGTATGTGTTACATATCGACATGTCATTGGCGTCGTAGAATTCCAGAAGCCTGAAGCCTTCTTCACTTCTTGTGCCAACCCCTGTCTCTTGGCCTTAACTGCCTCATCTACCTTGTTGTTCCACCATCAACCAGTTCAAGTTAATATTAATGAAGAAGAAAAACAATCTTGTTAATAAATATTTTCATTTATTTAAATATTTAATCAAAATATAAAAAAAAACATTAGAAATACCACCACCACCACCACCACCACCACCACCACCAACACTTTCATCATCATCATCATCATCATCATCATCTCAAGTATCTTTAACACCATCAATTAGTGGTGTTGTGGTTAGTATGTGGCCAGTTACCTCTAGTTTCCACATCAGGGTATTGGTGTGGTGTGGTGGTGGTGTAGTGTGGTGTAGTGGTGAGGTGGTGCTGGTAGTGGTGTGGTGGGGGGGTTAGTAAGTGGTGTGGTGGTGGTGTAGTGTGGTAGTGGTGGTGTGGTGGTGGCGGTGTAGTAGTGGTGGTGTGGTGGTGGTGGTAGTGGTTTGGTGGGGGTGTAGTAGTGGTGTGGTGGTGGTGTAGTAGTGTAGTGTGGTAGTGGTGTAGTGGTGGTGGTGTAGTGTAGTAGTGGTGTGGTGGTGGTGAAGTAGTGGTGAGGTGGTGTAGTAGTGGTGGTGGTGTAGTGGTGTAGTTGTGTAGTGGTGGTCTAGCGGTGTAGTGGTGTAGTGTGCAAGTGGTGGTGTAGTGTTTAATCTGTGACCTTTACTTCTGGCTCGACATCAGGGTAGTGGATGGTACATTGTGGCATTTCTCTTCTCAGGTGTTCCAGACATTCCTTCTGCTTGTTGGGACGTATCTCAGGTAATTTGGAGAGGAAGAGGTAGTGGAGCTTACTGTAAGAGAGAGAGAGAGAGAAAGAGAGAGTTGGGGTTGGTTCTATTAATACAGAGAGAGAGAAAGAGAGAGTTGGGGTTGGTTCTATTAATACAGAGAGAGAGAAAGAGAGAGTTGGGGTTGGTTCTATTAATACAGAGAGAGAGAAAGAGAGAGTTGGGGTTGGTTCTATTAATACAGAGAGAGAAAGAGAGAGTTGGGGTTGGTTCTATTAATACAGAGAGAGAGAAAGAGAGAGTTGGGGTTGGTTCTATTAATACAGAGAGAGAGAAAGAGAGAGTTGGGGTTGGTTCTATTAATACAGAGAGAGAAAGAGAGAGTTGGGGTTGGTTCTATTAATACAGAGAGAGAGAAAGAGAGAGTTGGGGTTGGTTCTATTAATACAGAGAGAGAAAGAGAGAGTTGGGGTTGGTTCTATTAATACAGAGAGAGAGAAAGAGAGAGTTGGGGTTGGTTCTATTAATACAGAGAGAGAAAGAGAGAGTTGGGGTTGGTTCTATTAATACAGAGAGAGAGAAAGAGAGAGTTGGGGTTGGTTCTATTAATACAGAGAGAGAAAGAGAGAGTTGGGGTTGGTTCTATTAATACAGAGAGAGAGAAAGAGAGAGTTGGGGTTGGTTCTATTAATACAGAGAGAGAAAGAGAGAGTTGGGGTTGGTTCTATTAATACAGAGAGAGAGAAAGAGAGAGTTGGGGTTGGTTCTATTAATACAGAGAGAGAAAGAGAGAGTTGGGGTTGGTTCTATTAATACAGAGAGAGAAAGAGAGAGTTGGGTAGGTTCTATTAATACAGAGAGAGAGAAAGAGAGAGTTGGGGTTGGTTCTATTAATACAGAGAGAGAGAAAGAGAGAGTTGGGGTTGGTTCTATTAATACAGAGAGAGAGAAAGAGAGAGTTGGGGTTGGTTCTATTAATACAGAGAGAGAAAGAGAGAGTTGGGGTAGGTTCTATTAATACAGAGAGAGAGAAAGAGAGAGTTGGGGTTGGTTCTATTAATACAGAGAGAGAGAAAGAGAGAGTTGGGGTTGGTTCTATTAATACAGAGAGAGAGAAAGAGAGAGTTGGGGTTGGTTCTATTAATACAGAGAGAGAGAAAGAGAGAGTTGGGGTTGGTTCTATTAATACAGAGAGAGAGAAAGAGAGAGTTGGGGTTGGTTCTATTAATACAGAGAGAGAGAAAGAGAGAGTTGGGGTTGGTTCTATTAATACAGAGAGAGAGAAAGAGAGAGTTGTGGTTGGTTCTATTAATACAGAGAGAGAGAAAGAGAGAGTTGGGGTTGGTTCTATTAATACAGAGAGAGAGAAAGAGAGAGTTGGGGTTGGTTCTATTAATACAGAGAGAGAAAGAGAGAGTTGGGGTTGGTTCTATTAATACAGAGAGAGAGAAAGAGAGAGTTGGGGTTGGTTCTATTAATACAGAGAGAGAGAAAGAGAGAGTTGGGGTTGGTTCTATTAATACAGAGAGAGAGAAAGAGAGAGTTGGGTAGGTTCTATTAATACAGAGAGAGAGAAAGAGAGAGTTGGGTAGGTTCTATTAATACAGAGAGAGAGAAAGAGAGAGTTGGGGTAGGTTCTATTAATACAGAGAGAGAATGTGTGTGTATACACTGAGGATGAAGAACTCAGAGCTGTACGGGAGCCTCCCAAAAGTCAACTCGAAAGTGACACAGAGGAGATTGAGGTTAGCTGGACATGCTCACTGACATCCAGAGTTGACAGTGCTCCTGTGGGAGCCCCTGCATTGACACACTAAAAGAGGGAGACAGAGGTTAGCTGGACATGCTCACTGACATCCAGAGTTGACACTACACTCAGTGTTCCTGTGGGAGCCCCTGCATTGACACACTGGAAGAGGGAGACAGAGGTTAGCTGCACATGCTCACTGACATCCAGAGTTAACACTGCACTCAGTGGTCCTGTGGGGGCCCCTGCATTGACACACTGGAAGAGGGAGACAGAGGTTAGCTGCACATGCTCACTGACATCCAGAGTTGACACTGCACTCAGTGGTCCTGTGGGAGCCCCTACATGGACACACTGGAAGAGGAAGACAGAGATTAGCTGCACATGCTCACCAACATCCAGAGTTGACATTGCACTCAGTGCTCCTTTGGGAGCCCCTACATGGACACAGTGGAAGAGGGAGACAGAGGTTAGCTGGACATGCTCACCGACATCCAGAGTTGACATTGCACTCAGTGCTCCTGTGGGATCCCCTACATGGACACACTGGAAGAGGAAGACAGAGATTAGCTGCACATGCTCACCAACATCCAGAGTTGACATTGCACTCAGTGCTCCTTTGGGAGCCCCTACATGGACACAGTGGAAGAGGGAGACAGAGGTTAGCTGGACATGCTCACCGACATCCAGAGTTGACATTGCACTCAGTGCTCCTGTGGGAGCCCCTGCATTGACACACTGGAAGAGAGAGACAGAGGTTAGCTGGACATGCTCACCGACATCCAGAGTTGACACTGCACTCAGTGTTCCTGTGGGAGCCCCTGCATTGACACACTGGAAGAGGGAGACTGAGGTTAGCTGGACATGCTCACCGACATCCAGAGTTGACACTGCACTCAGTGTTCCTGTGGGAGCCCCTGCATTGACACACTGGAAGAGGGAGACTGAGGTTAGCTGGACATGCTCACCGACATCCAGAGTTGACACTGCACTCAGTGCTCCTGTGGGAGCCCCTACATGGACACAGTGGAAGAGGGAGACAGAGGTTAGCTGGACATGCTCACCGACATCCAGAGTTGACACTGCACTCAGTGCTCCTGTGGGAGCCCCTACATGGACACACTAGAAGAGGGAGACCGATGTTGACATATGTTGATGCCCTAAAGACAGACACTGGTCTCTGGGAGACGCAGGACATGGCAAGGATGATAAGGGACAGAGACTGCTGGAGAGAACTCATCCATGGATCTCGGGAATTTTATCCGCTCTAGATATATACATGTATATATATATATATATATATGAATATAAATGAATATATATATATATATATATACATGTATATATATATATATATATATATATATTCCTTTATATGGAGGCTAAAAAGTGAGTCTTGTTACTCTGGAGTTTCAAGACTCACTTTTAAGCTTGAATATAAATGAATATTAAAACTCTACTTCAGTATTGAGTACTCTTTCCTTTCAGCCATTAACCACATACATATATGTATGTGCGTTAAAGTGTTTATATTTATGTAAAAACCTTTCATCCATGATAATTTTATGTAAGAACCTTTGTTAAGTTATGTTCCAAACACCAACAGTGTCTTTCATTAGAAATATGGTAATGAAAGGGTTAAAGTGTTTATATTTATCTAAAAACCTTCCATCATAGTTTTATGTAAGAACCTTTAAGTTATGTTCCAAACACCAACAGTGTCTTTCATTAGAAATATGGTAATGAAAGGGTTAAAGTGTTTATATTTATCTAAAAACCTTCCATCATAGTTTTATGTAAGAACCTTTGTTAAGTTATGTTCCAAACACCAACAGTGTCTTAACAACATTATTCAAGGGAGATAATTCTGAGCTCCCTGTTGCTGTCTAAAATGGAGCCTGCACATTTTCTACGGTATATTAATTTCTCATCTAATTTTTTACCAATTTCTTTCTCTTTTAAATCATTTTTATTATAGAAATTGTATTTATATGTAGATGTTTGGTAAAAACGTTTTACTTATCACACATCTTTGATATTTAATGTGTTTTAAACGACTACAGTCCTCCAGAAGTATCTTAAATTACAAGTTTTCTCTGATATATACTAACACCTCTACATCTTGGCTATTAAACCCTGTTTCCTTTAATATAAGACAGCTTTTATATTATTTTACACACATAAAAATCACTAGGGTTTATTTTAGGGGTAGGGCTTAGGTATTTAGACAGACTCACTAAATAATAACAACAGACGAGTGTTTGTGACATGTTTTGGTTGAAATTTCTGAGACAAAACTTTAATTTGTTGTCTTTGGAGGTAATTTGTTGATATTTTGAAGGAAAACCGGCCTAAATTTATGGTTTTTTCTGTGGGTTTCCATCGGTATTGAAACAAAAACCATCTAAAGTTGTTTTTCCAATGTTTTAGTATCGTAAATTACAAGTTATGTGATATATATATAAACGTGGGTCATTGGGTAGCGTACTAGACTAGGAAACTGTTACTTGTTCGACTCCTGTCAACCTAAACACGCTTCACCTCTCTCTACAGTCTTGGCTATAAAACCCTGTTTCGTCCTAATATAAACCAGCTTTTAAATAATTTACCCCACATAACAAAGCCCTAGGGTTTACTTTAGAGGCAGGGCTTATGTATTTACACAGACTCACTAAATAACAACAACAGACGACATGTGACATGTTTTGGTTGAAATTTCTCAGACAAAACTTTTATTTGTTGGGGTTAATTGTGGTCTTTGGAGGAGATTTTTTAATGTTTTGAAATAAAACCGGCCTAAATTTATGGTTTTTTCTGTGGGTTTCCATATGTATTGAAAGAAAACCATCTAAAGTTGTTTTTCCAGTGATTTCCAATGTTTTTCTATCGTAAATTACAAGTTATGTGATATATACTAACACCTCTCTAGTCTTGGCTATAAACCCCTGTTTCCTTTAATATAAGACAGCTTTTATATCATTCCCCCCGCCTCATAAAAGGCCCTAGGGTTCACTTCAGGGTGTAGGGCTTATGTATTTACACACAGACACTAAATAACAACAACAGACCTGTTTCCCCTAATATAAACTAGCTTTTATATCATTTTACCCTTCATAAAACCCTCTAGGGTTTACTTCAGGGGCAGACCTTATATATTTACACAGGCTCATTAAATAACAACAGACGAGTCTCTGTGACATGTTTTGGTTGACATATCTGAAACAAAACTTTAATTTGTTGTCTTTGGAGGTATTTGTTCATGTTTTGAAATAAAACCGGCCTAAATTTATGGTTTTTCTGTGGGTTTCTGATGTTTTAGTATCGTAAATCACAAGTTTTCTCTGATATATACTAACATATCTCTACAGTCTTGGCTATTAA
>OZ024764.1:916311-918811 GCA_964016885.1 Eledone cirrhosa | reverse complement strand
CAGTCCACACTGTAAAGTGGTCATGTAGGAGACAATAAAGAGCACCCAGTCCACACTGTAAAGTGGTCATGTAGGAGACAATAAAGAGCACCCAGTCCACACTGTAAAGTGGTCATGTAGGTGTCACAACAAAAAGTACCCAGTCCACACTGTAAAGTGGTCATGTAGGTGTCACAACAAAAAGTACCCAGCCCACACTGTAAAGTGGTCATGTAGGTGTCACAACAAAAAGCACCCAGTCCACACTGTAAAGTGGTCATGTAGGTGTCACAACAAAAAGTACCCAGTCCACACTGTAAAGTGGTCATGTAGGTGCCACAACAAAAAGTACCCAGTCCACACTGTAAAGTGGTCATGTAGGTGTCACAACAAAAAGTACCCAGTCCACACTGTAAAGTGGTCATGTAGGAGACACAGTAAAAAGGCTCCCAGTCCACACTTTAAATGAGGTTGGTGTTAGGAAGGGCATCCAGCTGTAGAAAACCTGCCAGAACCAGTTCTGTACGGAGTAGACACGGTCACCCGACCAATCTTGCCTGAAGTGGGACAAAACCGTCTAACCCATTCTAGCGTGGAAGATGGACGACGATGATGCTAAGGATGATGAAACAAGCTTGGCTGGCCTCACTAGCCAGATCAGTTACAGGGACTGCTGGAAGGAGTTTTTGAAGGGTCTTCCCACGCGACCCTCCTAGGAATATGTGGGCAAAGAAGAAGACTTTCATTGGGGTTTGAAACTGGAACCTAGAGACCCATAACAAAATACTATAATAACCAATGGGTGAAGAAGTGCCAGGAAATGCCAGTTACAGGGACTGCTGGAAGGAGTGTTTGAAGGGTCTTCCCACGCGACCCCCCTAGGAATATGTGGGCAAAGAAGAAGACTTTCATTGGGGTTTGAAACTGGAACCTAGAGACCCATAACAAAATACTATAATAACCGAGGGGTGAAGAAGTGCCAGGAAATGCCAGTTGAAGGAAGACGTGGTAGAGGTAGACCACGAAAAACATGGGCGGAGGTGGTGAGAACAGACCTCAGATCGCTGAAGCTCACGGTGGAGATGACGAAGGACCGTGACGAGTGGAGAGATGCTGTGCTGAACAAGACCCGTCCCACCCTTGCAAGCAGGGAAAAGCGGACGTAAAATGATGATGATGATGATGATGATGATTTCATTTGACATACCTAGGAATCTGGGATTCTACCAATCCACCTTGCTAACGAGTAAAAAAAGAATGTAGGTAAAGAATACCTGTTGAAAATAGCATAAAGCCAGCCCCACAGCGGTCTGGTTGGTTGTGCTGGCCACAGAAATCGAGCTTGCTTGGTGCCCACATGGAGAAGGCTTCTGGGTAGAGTCAATAAGGGCATCATGATGCCTGGAATAATAAATACAGGTAACATACAGGTAGATTTAATCAGTGAGGTCCAAGGCTATTGAAGGGGTTAACCACACATGTATATATACACACACACACACATATATATTTATATATACACACACACACATATATATATATATTTATATACACACACACATATATATATATTTATATACACACACACACACAAACGTACATATATATACATATATATGGATATATATATATATACACACAAACGTAGATATATATACATATATATGGAGATATATATATATACACACACAACCGTAGATATGTATATATATATATCTCCATATATATGGAGATATATATATATACATACATATATATTTATATACACACCCACATATATATATTTATATACACACACACAAACGTACATATATATACATATATATGGAGATATATATATACACACACACACATATATATATTTATATACACACACAAACATAGATATATATACATATATATGGATATATATATATATACACACATATATATATTTATATACACACACACAAACGTAGATATATATACATATATATGGATATATATATATACACACATATATATATTTATATACACACAAACGTAGATATATATATATATATATACACACACATATATATTTATATACACACACACAAACGTAGATATATACACATATATGGAGATATATATATACACACACATATATATTTATATACACACACACAAATGTAGATATATATACATATATATGGATATATATATATACACACAGATATATATATTTATATATATACACACACATATATATTTATATACACACACACAAATGTAGATATATATACATATATATGGATATATTTATATACACACACAAACGTAGATATATATATACACACACACACATATATATTTATATACACACACACAAACGTAGATGTATATATACACACACACATATATATATTTATACACACACACTCAAACGTACATATATATACATATATATGGAGATATATATATATACACACACACACACACAAACGTAGATATATATACATATATATGGAGATATATCTATACACACACACACACATATATA
>OZ024764.1:903811-913811 GCA_964016885.1 Eledone cirrhosa | reverse complement strand
CGGAGGCTGAGTGTGTAAATATGTGGTGGTACGCACGTGTATGTGTGGTGTTTATGCGTGTTGTGGATGTAGGTGGCGTGTGGGAAAAAAATTTGTTGAGTGTATGTCAGTGGGTGAGTCCTTTGTTTCTACGTTAGGCACAAAGCCAGCAATAACCCAGTGCATTACTGGTACTTTATTTTATCGACCCCGTAAGGATGAAAGGCAAAGTTAACCTTGGTGGAATTTGAACTCAGAATGGCATGTATATATATATATATAATGTGTGTATATATATATATATATATATTATATCTAGCTGTCGAAATGGCCGGAGCTCAACCGTTGGGATCCTGACTCTTTTCCTATATATATATATACAAGTCAACAACAACAACACAGACATCACAATAACACCTCCCAGAGAGTCAGTGTAGCTACAGAGTCAACAACAACACCATAGACATGACAATAACACCTCCCAGAGAGTCAGTGTAGCTACAAAGTCAACAACAACACCATAGACATCACAATAACACCTCCAAGAGAGTCAGTGTAGCTACAGAGTCAACAACAACACCATAGACATCACAATAACACCTCCCAGAGAGTCAGTCTAGCTACAGAGTCAACAACAACACCATAGACATGACAATAACACCTCCCAGAGAGTCAGTGTAGCTACAAAGTCAACAACAACACCATAGACATCACAATAACACCTCCCAGAGAGTCAGTGTCGCTACAGAGTCAACAACAACACCATAGACATCACAATAACACCTACCAGAGAGTCAGTGTAGCTACAGAGTCAACAACAACACCATAGACATCACAATAACACCTCCCAGAGAGTCAGTGTAGCTACAGAGTCAACAACAACACCATAGACATCACAATAACACCTCCCAGAGAGTCAGTGTAGCTACAGAGTCAACAACAACACCATAGACATCACAATAACACCTCCCAGAGAGTCAGTCTAGCTACAGAGTCAACAACAACACCATAGACATCACAATAACACCTCCCAGAGAGTCAGTCTAGCTACAGAGTCAACAACAACACCATAGACATCACAATAACACCTCCAGAGAGTCAGTCTAGCTACAGAGTCAACAACAACACCATAGACATCACAATAACACCTCCCAGAGAGTCAGTGTAGCTACAGAGTCTACAACAACACCATAGACATCACAATAACACCTCCAGAGAGTCAGTCTAGCTACAGAGTCAACAACAACACCATAGACATCACAATAACACCTCCCAGAGAGTCAGTCTAGCTACAATGTCAACAACAACACCACATACATCACAATAACACCTCCCAGGGAGTCAGTGTAGCTACAGAGTCAACAACAACACCATAGACATCACAATAACACCTCCCAGAGAGTCAGTGTAGCTACAAAGTCAACAACAACACCACAGACATCACAATAACACCTCCCAGAGAGTCAGTGTAGCTACAAAGTCAACAACAACACCACAGACATCACAATAACACCTCCCAGAGAGTCAGTGTAGCTACAAAGTCAACAACAACACCACAGACATCACAATAACACCTCCCAGAGAGTCAGTGTAGCTACAGAGTCGACAACAACACCACAGACATCACAATAACACCTCCCAGAGAGTCAGTGTAGCTACAAAGTCAACAACAACACCATAGACATCACAATAACACCTCCCAGAGATATCACAATAACACCTCCCAGAGAGTCAGTGTAGCTACAGAGTCAACAACAACACCACAGACATCACAAGAACACCTCCCAGAGAGTCAGTGTAGCTACAAAGTCAACAACAACACCACAGACATCACAATAACACCTCCCAGAGAGTCAGTCTAGCTACAAAGTCAACAACAACACCATAGACATCACAACAACACCTCCCAGAGAGTCAGTGTAGCTACAGAGTCGACAACAACACCACAGACATCACAATAACACCTCCCAGAGAGTCAGTGTAGCTACAGAGTCGACAACAACACCACAGACATCACAATAACACCTCCCAGAGAGTCAGTGTAGCTACAAAGTCAACAACAACACTACAGACATCACAATAACACCTCCCAGAGAGTCAGTGTAGCTACAGAGTCAACAACAACACCACAGACATCACAATAACACCTCCCAGAGAGTCAGTGTAGCTACAAAGTCAACAACAACACCATATACATCACAATAACACCTCCCAGAGAGTCAGTGTAGCTACAGAGTCAACAATAACAACATAGACATGACAATAACACCTCCCAGAGAGTCAGTGTAGCTACAGAGTCAACAATAACAACATAGACATCACAATAACACCTCCCAGAGAGTCAGTGTAGCTACAAAGTCAACAATAACAACATAGACATCACAATAACACCTCCCAGAGAGTCAGTGTAGCTACAAAGTCAACAACAACACCATATACATCACAATAACACCTCCCAGAGAGTCAGTGTAGCTACAAAGTCAACAACAACACCATAGACATCACAATAACACCTCCCAGAGAGTCAGTGTAGATACAAAGTCAACAACAACACCATATACATCACAATAACACCTCCCAGAGAGTCAGTGTAGCTACAAAGTCAACAACAACACCACAGACATCACAATAACACCTCCCAGAGAGTCAGTATAGATACAAAGTCAACAACAACACCATATACATCACAATAACACCTCCCAGAGAGTCAGTGTAGCTACAGAGTCAACAACAACACCATAGACATGACAATAACACCTCCCAGAGAGTCAGTGTAGCTACAAAGTCAACAACAACACCATAGACATCACAATAACACCTCCAAGTGAGTCAGTGTAGCTACAGAGTCAACAACAACACCATAGACATCACAATAACACCTCCCAGAGAGTCAGTCTAGCTACAAAGTCAACAACAACACCATAGACATCACAACAACACCTCCCAGAGAGTCAGTGTAGCTACAGAGTCGACAACAACACCACAGACATCACAATAACACCTCCCAGAGAGTCAGTGTAGCTACAGAGTCGACAACAACACCACAGACATCACAATAACACCTCCCAGAGAGTCAGTGTAGCTACAAAGTCAACAACAACACTACAGACATCACAATAACACCTCCCAGAGAGTCAGTGTAGCTACAGAGTCAACAACAACACCACAGACATCACAATAACACCTCCCAGAGAGTCAGTGTAGCTACAAAGTCAACAACAACACCATATACATCACAATAACACCTCCCAGAGAGTCAGTGTAGCTACAGAGTCAACAATAACAACATAGACATGACAATAACACCTCCCAGAGAGTCAGTGTAGCTACAGAGTCAACAATAACAACATAGACATCACAATAACACCTCCCAGAGAGTCAGTGTAGCTACAAAGTCAACAATAACAACATAGACATCACAATAACACCTCCCAGAGAGTCAGTGTAGCTACAAAGTCAACAACAACACCATATACATCACAATAACACCTCCCAGAGAGTCAGTGTAGCTACAAAGTCAACAACAACACCATAGACATCACAATAACACCTCCCAGAGAGTCAGTGTAGATACAAAGTCAACAACAACACCATATACATCACAATAACACCTCCCAGAGAGTCAGTGTAGCTACAAAGTCAACAACAACACCACAGACATCACAATAACACCTCCCAGAGAGTCAGTATAGATACAAAGTCAACAACAACACCATATACATCACAATAACACCTCCCAGAGAGTCAGTGTAGCTACAGAGTCAACAACAACACCATAGACATGACAATAACACCTCCCAGAGAGTCAGTGTAGCTACAAAGTCAACAACAACACCATAGACATCACAATAACACCTCCAAGTGAGTCAGTGTAGCTACAGAGTCAACAACAACACCATAGACATCACAATAACACCTCCCAGAGAGTCAGTCTAGCTACAGAGTCAACAACAACAACATAGACATGACAATAACACCTCCCAGAGAGTCAGTGTAGCTACAAAGTCAACAACAACACCATAGACATCACAATAACACCTCCCAGAGAGTCAGTGTAGCTACAGAGTCAACAACAACACCATAGACATCACAATAACACCTACCAGAGAGTCAGTGTAGCTACAGAGTCAACAACAACACCATAGACATCACAATAACACCTCCCAGAGAGTCAGTGTAGCTACAGAGTCAACAACAACACCATAGACATCACAATAACACCTCCCAGAGAGTCAGTGTAGCTACAGAGTCAACAACAACACCATAGACATCACAATAACACCTCCCAGAGAGTCAGTCTAGCTACAGAGTCAACAACAACACCATAGACATCACAATAACACCTCCCAGAGAGTCAGTCTAGCTACAGAGTCAACAACAACACCATAGACATCACAATAACACCTCCAGAGAGTCAGTCTAGCTACAGAGTCAACAACAACACCATAGACATCACAATAACACCTCCCAGAGAGTCAGTGTAGCTACAAAGTCAACAACAACACCATATACATCACAATAACACCTCCCAGAAAGTCAGTCTAGCTACAAAGTCAACAACAACACCATAGACATCACAATAACACCTCCCAGAGAGTCAGTGTAGCTACAGAGTCAACAACACCACCATAGACATCACAATAACACCTCCCAGAGAGTCAGTGTAGCTACAATGTCAACAACAACACCACATACATCACAATAACACCTCCCAGGGAGTCAGTGTAGCTACAGAGTCAACAACAACACCATAGACATCACACTAACACCTCTCAGAGAGTCAGTGTAGCTACAATGTCAACAACAACACCACATACATCACAATAACACCTCCCAGAGAGTCAGTGTAGCTACAAAGTCAACAACAACACCACAGACATCACAATAACACCTCCCAGAGAGTCAGTGTAGCTACAAAGTCAACAACAACACCACAGACATCACAATAACACCTCCCAGAGAGACAGTGTAGCTACAAAGTCAACAACAACACCACAGACATCACAATAACACCTCCCAGAGAGTCAGTGTAGCTACAGAGTCGACAACAACACCACAGACATCACAATAACACCTCCCAGAGAGTCAGTGTAGCTACAAAGTCAACAACAACACCATAGACATCACAATAACACCTCCCAGAGATATCACAATAACACCTCCCAGAGAGTCAGTGTAGCTACAAAGTCAACAACAACACCACAGACATCACAATAACACCTCCCAGAGAGTCAGTCTAGCTACAAAGTCAACAACAACACCATAGACATCACAATAACACCTCCCAGAGAGTCAGTGTAGCTACAGAGTCGACAACAACACCACAGACATCACAATAACACCTCCCAGAGAGTCAGTGTAGCTACAGAGTCGACAACAACACCACAGACATCACAATAACACCTCCCAGAGAGTCAGTGTAGCTACAAAGTCAACAACAACACCACAGACATCACAATAACACCTCCCAGAGAGTCAGTGTAGCTACAGAGTCAACAACAACACCACAGACATCACAATAACACCTCCCAGAGAGTCAGTGTAGCTACAATGTCAACAACAACACCATATACATCACAATAACACCTCCCAGAGAGTCAGTGTAGCTACAGAGTCAACAACAACACCATAGACTACACAATAACACCTCCCAGAGAGTCAGTGTAGCTACAGAGTCAACAACAACACCATAGACATCACAATAACACCTCCCAGAGAGTCAGTGTAGCTACAGAGTCAACAACAACACCATAGACATCACAATAACACCTCCCAGAGAGTCAGTGTAGCTACAGAGTCAACAATAACAACATAGACATGACAATAACACCTCCCAGAGAGTCAGTGTAGCTACAGAGTCAACAATAACAACATAGACATCACAATAACACCTCCCAGAGAGTCAGTGTAGCTACAAAGTCAACAATAACAACATAGACATCACAATAACACCTCCCAGAGAGTCAGTGTAGCTACAAAGTCAACAACAACACCATAGACATCACAATAACACCTCCCAGAGAGTCAGTGTAGATACAAAGTCAACAACAACACCATATACATCACAATAACACCTCCCAGAGAGTCAGTGTAGCTACAAAGTCAACAACAACACCATAGACATCACAATAACACCTCCCAGAGAGTCAGTGTAGATACAAAGTCAACAACAACACCATATACATCACAATAACACCTCCCAGAGAGTCAGTGTAGCTACAAAGTCAACAACAACACCACAGACATCACAATAACACCTCCCAGAGAGTCAGTGTAGCTACAGAGTCAACAACAACACCATAGACATGACAATAACACCTCCCAGAGAGTCAGTGTAGCTACAGAGTCAACAATAACAACATAGACATGACAATAACACCTCCCAGAGAGTCAGTGTAGCTACAGAGTCGACAACAACACCACAGACATCACAATAACACCTCCCAGAGAGTCAGTGTAGCTACAAAGTCAACAACAACACCACAGACATCACAATAACACCTCCCAGAGAGTCAGTGTAGCTACAGAGTCAACAACAACACCATAGACTACACAATAACACCTCCCAGAGAGTCAGTGTAGCTACAGAGTCAACAACAACACCATAGACATCACAATAACACCTCCCAGAGAGTCAGTGTAGCTACAGAGTCAACAACAACACCATAGACATGACAATAACACCTCCCAGAGAGTCAGTGTAGCTACAGAGTCAACAATAACAACATAGACATGACAATAACACCTCCCAGAGAGTCAGTGTAGCTACAGAGTCGACAACAACACCACAGACATCACAATAACACCTCCCAGAGAGTCAGTGTAGCTACAAAGTCAACAACAACACCACAGACATCACAATAACACCTCCCAGAGAGTCAGTGTAGCTACAGAGTCAACAACAACACCATAGACTACACAATAACACCTCCCAGAGAGTCAGTGTAGCTACAGAGTCAACAACAACACCATAGACATCACAATAACACCTCCCAGAGAGTCAGTGTAGCTACAGAGTCAACAACAACACCATAGACATGACAATAACACCTCCCAGAGAGTCAGTGTAGCTACAGAGTCAACAATAACAACATAGACATGACAATAACACCTCCCAGAGAGTCAGTGTAGCTACAGAGTCAACAACAACACCATAGACATCACAATAACACCTCCCAGAGAGTCAGTGTAGCTACAGAGTCAACAACAACACCATAGACATGACAATAACACCTCCCAGAGAGTCAGTGTAGCTACAGAGTCAACAATAACAACATAGACATGACAATAACACCTCCCAGAGAGTCAGTGTAGCTACAAAGTCAACAACAACACCACAGACATCACAATAACACCTCCCAGAGAGTCAGTGTAGCTACAGAGTCAACAACAACACCATAGACATCACAATAACACCTCCCAGAGAGTCAGTGTAGCTACAGAGTCAACAATAACAACATAGACATCACAATAACACCTCCCAGAGAGTCAGTGTAGCTACAAAGTCAACAACAACACCATATACATCACAATAACACCTCCCAGAGAGTCAGTGTAGCTACAAAGTCAACAACAACACCATAGACATCACAATAACACCTCCCAGAGAGTCAGTGTAGATACAAAGTCAACAACAACACCATATACATCACAATAACACCTCCCAGAGAGTCAGTGTAGCTACAAAGTCAACAACAACACCATAGACATCACAATAACACCTCCCAGAGAGTCAGTGTAGATACAAAGTCAACAACAACACCATATACATCACAATAACACCTCCCAGAGAGTCAGTGTAGCTACAAAGTCAACAACAACACCACAGACATTCACAATAACACCTCCCAGAGAGTCAGTATAGATACAAAGTCAACAACAACACCATATACATCACAATAACACCTCCCAGAGAGTCAGTGTAGCTACAAAGTCAACAACAACACCATATACATCACAATAACACCTCCCAGAGAGTCAGTGTAGCTACAAAGTCAACAACAACACCAATAAGCAGAAGGGATATTCAATTTGTTGGTAATTCAACAAATAAAAATGTTTATAACTGATTCAGAGCACTCTACAAGTTTTCTGGAGTATAATATACAATGATATCCAAGTATAACTTGAACCGTTAATGTGTCTTTTCTTGGTTATGTCAAAATTTTTAAAATACACTTCGTATTTTATCTGATGAAAGCGTACCAAAGTTTTGGTACCCTTGAAATATATATAATAGAATAAATATGGTTTTATAAATATAGTTTCCATTTACTTCATATCATTCATCATCATCATCATCATTTTACGTCCGCTTTTCCCTGCTTGCAAGGGTGGGACGGGAACTGATTCTGGCTTGATTTCTACAGCTGGATGCCCTTCCTAACACCAACCTCATTTACAGTGAGTGCTGGGTGCTTTTTTGCCGTGGCACCTCCACGACCACTTTGCAGTGGAATGATAGGGACCCCAGTCCCTATCATCTCATTTCTAGAGCTGAGTAAACTGGAGCAATGTGAAATAAAGTGTCTTGCTCAAGGAAACAACACATCACCCGATCTGAGAATTGAACTCACAACCTTTCGATTGCAAGGCCAATGCTCTAACCACTAAGCCATGTGTCTCTATATATATGTACATAGATGATGATGATGCTGATGAGGAGGATAGGAAAAGAGTCAGGACGCCGATAGCTGTGCTCCAGCCGTTTAGACAGCTAGATCCGATCTCTACGACCCTAAGTATCGAATACTCTGGTGTGTTATGGCCCACCTGGTTTCTAACCACACTTTCTTTGTTATATATATATATATATATATATATTTAATGTATGTGTGTGTGTGTATATATATATATATGCTAATATGCTAATCAGGCAGTCACTGTGTATTTTAGAAAATAGCATATATTTTCACTAGCTCTGACAGTTTGAGCAGGTGAACAGTGAGCTGTACTGATGAAGGGTGATACCCAGAAACATTAGTGTCTGCAGTTCTGTTTACATGCCAACACAAGAGCAAGAATGAAGGGTTCATTCTACTGACATGGCT
Organism: Eledone cirrhosa; assembly: GCA_964016885.1. Classification (NCBI taxonomy): domain Eukaryota; kingdom Metazoa; phylum Mollusca; class Cephalopoda; order Octopoda; family Eledonidae; genus Eledone; species Eledone cirrhosa. Next base: position 904,782 of record OZ024764.1, on the reverse strand, counting down.
ATAAAATTGAGGCTTGTTTGCATAATTGCAAACGAATCAAATGTTATTATTAATATTCGAAAAACTCAGATTACATTTATTGTATTCAGCCATGTAGAGCGACATTTTCTTATATATATATATATATATATATATCATCATCATCATCATCGTTTAACGTCCATATTCCATGCTTGCATGGGTTTGGACGGGGGTTTTCCCACTTGAGGCAAGAGTGGTTGTCTTGCTCGCATAGGACTGTCTGGCGGGTTTTCTACAGCTGGATGCCCTTCCTAACACCAACCACATTTACACTGTGGGGCTGGGAGGTTTTTACCGTGTTACCTACATGGCCACATTACAGCGTGGACTGTGTGTTTTTTTGTCGTAACACCTACACGACCTCATCTATATATATATATATATAATGTGTGTGTGTATATATATATATATATATATATATATATATATGTATATATATACTTCGTTTTTGAATTTATTTTGCAAGATTTTTTATCTGAAAACGTGTTGAAACGGATATTGTTATACTTTGGGAGGGTCGTGCTTTCAAAAAAAACACACACACCTGTTGGTTTCCCTTCAAATGTATTTATAAATTTCCGGTTGGTTGGATAACCGGAAGGCTGTTTATATATATACAACCATCCGGTGATACATACATACATGCATGCATGTATGTATGTATGTGTAACCGGATGGTTGTTTATATATAAACAGCCTTCCGTGTGTGTGTGTATATTTTTACTGTTCTATTAATGGATTGTACTTGTAATTTCCCATGCATGCATGCAGAACTACTGAGAAATCTACAGATACTCCACCCTGACTATACCTTCAGATTTATACCTGTGATTATTGGGGCACTGGGGTATGTTAGTAACTGCCTCAATACAAATCTTGGGAAGCTTGGCTTCACAGGAACAGAAAGAACACAACTAGTTAGGATATTACAAGTACAATCCATTAATGGA
>OZ024764.1:848811-893811 GCA_964016885.1 Eledone cirrhosa | reverse complement strand
AAGATAGTTTTATCAAAGAATCTCTTCTTTAAAATCTCTTGACCAATGACCTCTAGTGGTCCCCTCACACCACCAGAAAACATATAATTAACCCTTTTACAAGGACAGTTCTAGTCCTGTAAAAGCCATTTCTATCATCATCATCATCGTTTAACGTGGCGCCAAAGATCTCGGTCCAGTGACATTGTCTTAGAGAGGTGTAAATGTGTAAGGTCGGAATTTATCAAATTCTATATTAAACATAGTTACGTCCCTTTACGATCTGAGTTCAAATCCCGCCGAGGTTGACTTTGCCTTTCATCCTTACGGGGTCGATAAAATAAAGTACCGGTAATGCACTGGGTAATTGCTGGCCTTGTGCCTAAAGTAGAAACAATTATATATATACCATCATCACGTTTTACGTCCGTTCTTCCACGCTAGCATGGGTTAGACGGGTTGTCCTGTTGTGGGCAGTGTCTGGTCGGCTGACCATGCCTTGCTCATACAGGAACTGATTTGGCTTGATTTCTACAGCTGGATGCCCTTCCTAACACCAACCTCATTTACAGTGAGTGCTGGGTGCTTTTTTGTGGCGCCTACACGTCCACTTTACAGTGTGGGCTGGGTGCTTTTTTGCCGTGGCACCTCCACGACCACCTTGCGGACGGGGGTGTGGGGGCATATTGTTTATATGCTTCAGCATGTACCCATGGGAGGTCGGGTACTCTGTATTACTGCGTGACGCCAGAGGTGTAATTGAGAGGTGTAATTGGTTAAGGTCGGCTTTTATATATATATATATATATATATAGTGAAAGAGTGAAGAATAACATGGTCGGCTGTACAAAAGGGTTTTATTTGCAGTATTAACAATTGTTTCATTGATTAGGTGAGTCTAAAGGCCGCTGATCACTCAAAGTTGCGTCACTTGACCTTAAATACAGTGTGTGTCTGATCAAATCATCATATATATAGGGTGGTAAAATTCCTGAGATCCATGGACGAGTTCTCTCCAGCAGTCTCTGTCCCTCATTATCGCTGCCATGTCCTTCGTCTCCAACAGACCAGTGTCTGTCCTTAGAGCATCAACATATGTCAACCTCGGTCTCCCTCTTCCAGTGTGTCCATGTAGGGGCTCCCACAGGAGCACTGAGTGCAGTGTCAACTCTGGATGTCGGTGAGCATGTCCAGCTAACCTCAGTCTCCCTCTTCTAGTGTGTCCATGTAGGGGCTCCCACAGGAGCACTGAGTGCAGTGTCAACTCTGGATGTTGGTGAACATGTCCAGTTAACCTCAGTCTCTCTCTTCTAGTGTGTCAATGCAGGGGCTCCCACAGGAGCACTGAGTGCAATGTCAACTCTGGATGTCGGTGAGCATGTCCAGCTAACCTCAGTCTCCTCTGTGTCCCTTTTGAGCTGACTTTTGGGAGGCTCCCCTACAGCTCTGAGTTCTTCATCCTCAGTGTATACTGATTAATGTTCAGAGCCATCCTCAGCATTCTCGTGTAGCACCCATCCACCATCTGAGTGAGTTTCTTGGTCAGTGTCCAAGTCTCAGACCCGTACGGCAGCACAGACTCCACTACAGCAACGAAGATATGGATCTTCAGGTCTTTACGAAGATCCAACTTCCACACTGATCCCAAACTATGGCACGCCGCCAGGCTTTGATCTTTCTCTCCACCACATCATCCTCTATGTTCCCAATCTTTGCTCCCAGATACAGGAAGTCCTCAACCAACTCTACCGGCTTCCCGCCTACATTCATAATCTTCTCTGGCTTCTTGTAAAGAACTATATATATATATATATATATGTACACTCTTACACATACATATCATCATCATCAGCATCATTTTACGTCCACTTTTCCCTGCTTGCAAGGGTAGGATGGGAACTGATTCTGGCTTCATTTCTACAGCTGGATGCCCTTCCTAACACCAACCTCATTTACAGTGAGTGCTGGGTGCTTTTTTGTCGTGGCACCTCCACGACCACTTTGCAGTGGAATGATAGGGACCCCAGCCCCTATCATCTTATTTCTACAGCTGAGTAAACTGGAGCAATGTGAAATAAAGTATCTTGCTCAAGGAAACAACACATCACCCGGTCTGAGAATTGAACTCACAACCTTTCGATTGCAAGGCCAATGCTCTAACCACTAAGCCATGTGCCTCCATATATATATTTATATATATATATACAGTTGTCCCCCCGGTATTCACGGGGGTTATGTAAAAGTGAAAATCGACAAACATTGGACGTGGTCCATAAAAATGCCTATAAATGTCAAAATACAACGTAAAACATAATTAAAAAATAGGGAGAGTCTTATACGAAGGGCGTCCAATAGGCCAGCAAATACGGTATATTGTTGTTGATAAGTTAGTGTTAAATATATATATTGCTACGAAAAAAGCCATAAAAAAGTCACGGAAGATATTTACAATTCCGCGAATATTTGGTGGTTTCTAGGAACAATTATTGGTTAGGTTCTTAGGAAAATTCAGTGAATAACTGGGGTCACAAGTGGCGGGACGACGGATGCTGGGGGTTCTATTTGATATATATTTATCCTTATCGAGCCCTCTTTGGATTTTCGTCTTCAAATTTATTATTATTACTATATGCATATATATATATGTATATATGTATATATATATATATATATATCATCATCATCATCATCACCGTTTTACGTCCGTTCTTCCACGCTAGCATGGGTTAGACGGGTTGTCCTGTTGTGAGCAGTGTCTGGTCGGCTGACCATGCCTTGCTCATACAGGAACTGATCTGGCTTGATTTCTACAGCTGGATGCCCTTCCTAACACCAACCTCATTTACAGTGAGTGCTGGGTGTTTTTTCGTGGCGCCTACACGTCTACTTTACAGTGTGGGCTGGGTGCTTTTTTGCCGTGGCACCTCCACGACCACCTTGCGGTGGGGGGTGTGGGGGCATATTGTCTATATGCTTCAGCTTGTACCCATGGGAGGTCGGGTACTCTGTATTACTGCGTGACGCCAGAAGTCACGGTCGTGTGTCATTGCCTTTGAGAGGTGTAGTTGGGTAAGGTCGGCTTTTATCATATATATGTATATATATATATATATGTGTGTGTGTGTGTATATAAAGTCTAAAGTCTGTCTTAAGCCAGAAGGGTCATTTGGCCGGTACTTATCCCAGTTTCATGGTGTGATGTGACTGAGAGTACAAGACTCCCTCCTAGACAGGACACCAGTCCACCACAGGGTTAAACCCCCAGCTATTACTGGTACTTATCCCAGTTTCATGGTGTGAAGTGACTGAGAGTACAAGACTCCTCCTGGACAGGACACCAGTCCATCACAGGGTTAAACCCCCAGCTATTACTGGTACTTATCCCAGTTTCATGGCGTGAAGTGACTGAGAGTACAAGACTCCCTCCTGGACAGGACACCAGTCTATCACAGGGTTAAACCTCCAGCTATTACTGGTACTCATATTCAACTGAGTATACTGGAGCAACGTGAAATGAAGTGTTTTGCTCAAGAACACAACACACAACCCAGGAATCGAACTCACAACATTATGATCGTAAGTCCAACACCCTTATCACTAGGCCAATAAGAACGATGAAGTTTCTTTTACATATAGTTAGATATTTTATTCTGTCAATTTCTGGAAATCCTACGAACAAAAGGCTGGTTATATGATGCCTGTATGAGGTGTGTGATGCTGCATTGTAGTGAGACATGGGCAGCAACTGTGGAGGATATGTGACGGCTGGAGAGAAATGAAGCAAGTATGCTCCGTTGGATGTGTAATGTCAATGTGCGTGAATGACCAAGCATAGATGAGTTGAGAGAGAAACTGGGTATAAGAGGGATAAGTTGTAGTGTGAGGGAGAGAAGAGTGAGATGGTATGGACATGTGATGAGTTGAGAGAGAAACTGTGTATAAGAGGGATAAGTTGTGGTGTGTGGGAGGGAAGGCTGAGATGGTATGGACATGTGATGTGTTGAGAGAGAAATTGTGTATAAGAGGGATAAGTTGTAGTGTGTGGGAGAGAAGACTCAGATGGTATGGACATGTGGTGTGTTGAGAGAGAAACTGGGTATAAGAGGGATAAGTTGTAGTGTGAGGGAGAGAAGACTGAGCTGGTATGGACATGTGGTGTGTTGAGAGAGAAACTGGGTATAAGAGGGATAAGTTGTGGTGTGTGGGAGAGAAGACTGAGATGGTATGGACATGTGATGTGTTGAGAGAGAAACTGTGTATAAGAGGGATAAGTTGTAGTGTGTGGGAGAGAAAACTGAGATGGTATGGACATGTGATGTGTTGAGAGAGAAACTGTGTATAAGAGGAATAAGTTGTGTGTGGGAGAGAAGACTGAGATGGTATGGACATGTGATGTGTTGAGAGAGAAACTGTGTTTAAGAGGGATAAACTGTAGTGTGTGGGAGAGAAGACTGAGATGGTATGGACATGTGATGTGTTGAGAGAGAAACTGTGTATAAGAGGAATAAGTTGTGTGTGGGAGAGAAGACTGAGATGGTATGGACATGTGATGTGTTGAGAGAGAAACTGTGTTTAAGAGGGATAAACTGTAGTGTGTGGGAGAGAAGACTGAGATGGTATGGACATGTGGTGTGTTGATAGAGAAACTGTGTTTAAGAGGGATAAACTGTAGTGTGTGGGAGAGAAGACTGAGAGGGTATGGACATGTGATGTGTTGAGAGAGAAACTGTGTATAAGAGGGATAAACTGTAGTGTGTGGGAGAGAAGACTGAGATGGTATGGACATGTGATGTGTTGAGAGAGAAACTGTATAAGAGGGATAAACTGTAGTGTGTGGGAGAGAAGGCTGAGATGGTATGGACATGTGATGTGTTGAGAGAGAAACTGTGTATAAGAGGGATAAACTGTAGTGTGTGGGAGAGAAGACTGGGATGGTATGGACATGTGGTGTGTTGAGAGAGAAACTGTGTATAAGAGGGATAAGTTGTGGTATGTGGGAGAGAAGACTGAGATGGTATGGACATGTGATGTGTTGAGAGAGAAACTGGGTATAAGAGGGATAAACTGTAGTGTGTGGGAGAGAAGACTGAGATGGTATGGACATGTGGTGTGTTGAGAGAGAAACTGTGTTTAAGAGGGATAAACTGTAGTGTGTGGGAGAGAAGACTGAGATGGTATGGACATGTGATGTGTTGAGAGAGAAACTGTGTATAAGAGGGATAAACTGTAGTGTGTGGGAGAGAAGACTGAGATGGTATGGACATGTGATGTGTTGAGAGAGAAACTGTATAAGAGGGATAAACTGTAGTGTGTGGGAGAGAAGGCTGAGATGGTATGGACATGTGATGTGTTGAGAGAGAAACTGTGTATAAGAGGGATAAGTTGTAGTGTGTGGGAGAGAAGACTGAGATGGTATGGACATGCGATGTGTTGAGAGAGAAACTGTGTATAAGAGGGATAAGTTGTGGTGTGTGGGAGAGAAGACTGAGATGGTATGGACATATGATGTGTTGAGAGAGAAACTGGGTATAAGAGGGATAAGTTGTAGTGTGTGGGAGGGAAGGCTGAGATGGTATGGACATGTGATGTGTTGAGAGAGAAACTGTGTTTAAGAAGGATAAACTGTAGTGTGTGGGAGGGAAGGCTGAGATGGTATGGACATGTGATGTACATCGAGGATGACCGTTGGGTAAAGAAGTGCCAAGAAATCTCAGTAGAAGGAAGATCACAAAAAACATGGGTGGAGGTGGTGAGAGCAGACCTCAGATCACTGAAACAGACGGAGTGAAGAGATGCTGTGCTGCATAGGACCAGTCCCACCCTTGCAAGCAGGGAAAAGTGGATGTAAAAAGATGATGATGAATTATAATTTTAGTGTGTTAAAATATGTACACATACAGCAGGCTTCTACACAGCTTCTGCCTGCCAAATTTCACTCATAGTAGATGACACTGTCCCAACACACCATGCCATACAGTGTGATCTACATTCAGAACCACATGAGGAGCCCTGCACCTACCACATATCTCTCTCTTTCTTCCTTTGTCTATCTCTCTTTCTCTCCATCACCTCGCTCTCTCTCTATCTCTCTCTCTCTTTCTCTTTATCACCACTCTCTCTCTCTTTATCACCTCTCTCTCTCTCTTTATCACCTCTCTCTGTCTCTCTCTTTCTCTTTATCACCTCTCTCTCTTTATCACCTCTCTCTGTCTCTCTCTTTCTCTTTATCACCTCTCTCTCTCTCTCTCTCTCTTTATCACCTCTGTCTCTCTCTCTTTATCACCTCTCTCTGTCTCTCTCTTTCTCTTTATCACTCTCTCTCTCTCTATCTCTGCCTCTCTCTTCATCAACTCTCTCTCTCTCTCTATCTCTCTCTTCATCACCTCTATCTCTCTGCCTCTCTCTTCATCACCTCTCTCTGTCTTTCTCTCTCTCTCTCTTCATCACCCCTCTCTCTGCCTCTCTACTTCCCCATTCCCTTCCCTTCACCACCCCCACCCCGCTACATAGCTGCTGGTCCCCCCTCCCCCGCCCCCCAGTCTTAAACCACGTCGTGTCGCTGTTAACTTGTTTTTTTTTTGCTTTTTAGTTTTTTTGGTAAATCTTTCCTTTTTTTTCCTTCCTGTCTGTCTTCTTCTTCTTCTTCTCTATTCCTTCGTTTTCTTCGTTCTTTCTTTATTATTTCGTCTTCTTCCGCTTCATCTTCTTTCTTTCTCTCTTTCTCTTCCTTCGTTTTCTTCCGCTTCATCTTCTTTCTTTCTCTCTTTCTCTTCCTTCGTTTTCTTCATTCTTTCGTCTTCCGCATTGTTTTCTTCTTTCTCTCTTCCTCCTTCCTTCCTTCCCCCCCCCCCCCCCCGGTCTGTCGTCCCGGGCTGCTGACGAGACGACAACAAAATACAGATTACGTGGAGACAGAGACTGGAACTCTACCGACCAAGGACGGATAACAAGTTTACCTACCGTCGTTTGTAGCTGGCCCACACCACCGCCAACAGAGAGAGACCCGGGACCTAGGACAGTTCAGACGGAAGTTCAGACGGATTTTACCATCAACAGACCACAAACGCCCCCGTAAGGGACCCACACACCGCAGACTCCAAAACGTAAATAACTTCACTGTATTTATATATATATTATATATCAATTAAGTTAAAATTTGTTTTTATTATATATCCATCTTCCTATATATCTCTCGATCTATCTGTCTATCTCCCTATTGGGGATTTCGATTGTTATAATTGTTTGTTTCATATTTTTGCACGACTGTATGTAAAATCCCCGGCATGTGTCCTTGTTTTGTCCCCTATTCTTGTACGCCCTTGTGGCTAATAAAGTAACATATCTATCTATCTATCTATCTATATTTTTAAATTGCATTTGTGATAGTATTTTACACGTTTTTATTGTATGTAAACTTCGCCCTTTGTATTTGTCCCCTTCCTTTGTGCCCCTGTGGCTAATAAAGAAACATATCTATATATCTATATATAAACATATATATATATATGTCTATCTATCTATCTGGTGGGTGAATGTAGCAAAAATGGCCCCAGTGATTGGGCCTTCTCTGTATATAAACCTGTAGGTTAAAGAAGAGAGCAAAAGGAAGAAAGGAGCACTTGCACAACACACTCCTGGAGTTGAGGGTTGTTCTATCTACGGGGTATTAAACAACCCATTTGTGGCGCCTCCCCCCTATTGGGGATTTCGATTGTTGTAATTGTTTGTTTTTTTTTGTTTTTTTTTACACGACTGTATGTAAAATCCCCGGCATGTCTTTGTAGTGTCCCCTTTTCTTGTGCGCCCTTGTGGCTAATAAAGAAATATATCTGTCTATCCATCCCTCTGCCTTTAGATAGACATACATGAATAGATAGATAGATATCTTTATTTATTATATTTGTGTATATATAGACAGACAGACATATATCTATGTCTGTCTATAATTATGAGTCAATTCCCGATATATATAATTATATATACGTATTGAGTACTTTTCGAAACTGGTTAGCGCCAGCTACCCATCTATATTATATATATAATTCTGGGTGGATTCCAGATGGGTAGCTGGCGCTAACCAGTTTCGAAAAGTACTCAATACGTTGGAATAGTACAAACATCTGTATTATATATATATATATATATAGAAATGACTTCTACCGGACTAGATCTGTTTCATTCGCATGAAATCATCAGGTTATACACATATATTCCATGATATATATATAGAGATATATATATAATTTGCTCTCTCTCTCTCTATATATATATATAGAGAGAGAGAGATGGCTATTTCTGGACTAAGAAATAGTCCAGAAATAGCCGTCGAAACGGCTTGAGCTCTGCCGTCGGGGTCAAACATTTTCCTATATATATATATATATAGACAGCAAATTCCTTCTTGATGAAGTGGCAGAGATTATGTCCCGTCATAAGTTGTTAGGTATTTATAGCCGTGCAGGTCCCATCCTTCCCCGGAACACAGACACGTGTGTGTATATATATATATATATATGAGCTCTGCCGTCGGGGTCTTGAACATTTTCCTATATATATATATATATATATATATATATATATATATATATATATATATATACCGCCTACGGACGCATTTATTGCAGCCTTACAACTATATATATATATATATATATATGTGTGTGTGTGTATTATAAACAGTTGGGACCCGACGGCTGAGCTCTTGCCGCTTCAGAGTCTGGAACTAGCTGTGGAAACGAAACGGCAACAGCTCAGCCGCCGAGGTCCCAACTCTATATAATATAGCAATACTTTACTACCCTAAATATCGAGTACTTTGTTGAGTACACGTGTTATTAATATATATATATATATATATATATATATATATATAAACATATACACCTACATGTGTATATAATATATATATATATATAAATGAAGTAATTCCGTCGGAAAAGTCCAGGAAAAAAGAGTGCTCTATGTAAGTAACAGATATATATATATATATATAGGAACGAGTAGGACCCCGACTTGAGCTCAGCCGTCGGGGTCCTACTCGTTCCTATTACCCACTCTACTACCCTAAGTATTGAGTACTTTGGTGCGTTACGGTCCACCTGGTTCCTGACCACATTTCCTTCGTTTTATATATATATATATATATATATATATATATATATATATATATATAAACATATACACCTACACGTGTATATATATATATATATATGTAAAAGTTCTAGTATATATATATATATATATAAAAATATAACCTAGTATATATATATATATATATAAAAATATAACCTAGTATATATATATATATATATACTAGGTTATATTTTTGTATTTATATGACAATTGTTGAATAAGAGCGTCGTTAGTTACGGTTCTATGAAATATGTGACAGGGAGTGTCTGTCCTCAGTCTTCCCTGTAGAACAAATATCACAAGGGACTTCGTTTCTAAAGCACCGGTTCTTTCGGCTTTTCTTCCACACGTTTCCCTGCTTTTCTCGGTCGTGAAGACATTCGTAAAATACTCTTTCTCCCTTCCCATCTCTCTAACTCTACCTATTTCTCTCTCTCCCTCTCTAACTCTACCTATTTCTCTCTCTCTCTCTCTCTCTCTAACTCTACCTATTTCTCTCTCTCCCTCTCTAATTCTATCTATTTCTCTCTCTCTCTCTCTAACTCTACCTATTTCTCTCTCTCTCTCTCTAACTCTACCTATTTCTCTCTCTCCCGCTCTAACTCTACCTATTTCTCTCTCTCCCTCTCTAACTCTACCTATTTCTCTCTCTCCCTCTCTAACTCTACAATTTCTCTCTCCCTCTCTCTCTAACTCTACCTATTTCTCTCTCTCTCTCTAACTCTACTTATTTCTCTCTCTCCCTCTCTAACTCTACCTATTTCTCTCTCTCTCTCTCTAACTCTACCTATTTCTCTCTCTCTCTCTCTAACTCTACCTATTTCTCTCTCTCCCTCTCTACCCCCCCCTCTCTCTCACACATATACATACATTATCTTAGATTCCTCCACGCCGTTCGGCACATCGAGCAGTAAGTACTCGCCAAGGGTCACGATCAGCGGCAACTTGTTCGAGCCCTTGCCAAGAGATGTTGGCTGGCTGCCTTCAGGTCCTTCCGGAACGTTCGTATATATAATATACGCACACACACACACACACACACACACATAAATATATAAACGTATATGTATATATATTTGTTTGCAATTGTCTCAGAGGACAAAATCACAATTCGATCCATAAGATTGAAACCTATATATATATTATATATATATATATATATATGAAAATGTATGACCCCGACGGCAGAGCTCAAGCCGTTTCGACGGCTATTTCTGGAAATAGCCGTCGAAACGGCTTGAGCTCTGCCGTCGGTGTCATACATTTTCCTATTACCCACTCTACTACCCTAAGTATTGAGTACTCTGGTGCGTTATGGTCCATCTGGTTCCTTACCACTTCGTTTTATATATATATATATATTATATATATATATATATATATATATATATATATATATGTATGATTTGTCCAGGTGTATTTTTCTCGATCTGATTAGTTCTATCGTTACTTTGGTATATATTGTGTGTTAGTTTAGCCTACCACAATGTTCGATTTGTCAAGCTATTTAAACGTATGTTATAACTCTAAGGTCCTATCTTATCGAGTGCTTTGTTAACTCATCATTTCATATAAGTAGGCCGAATTTACTTGCAAACCGCCAGAGATTCGATTTTACTGATTTCCAATTATATATATATATATATTTATATATGTAGTGTTATTGAATATGCATACCAACTCTAACACATATATATCCTAGAAACGATCGTAAAATGATGAATTTTTTTAATATAAGGAACTGTTTCTTTGTTTATTCATTATTTTATTAATTTATATATATATATATATATATATATATATATATATATATATATAATTAGGAAAAAAAAAAGAGGAAGTCTCATTTACTTATAAAAGATATTTATAGGATATCGACCTGTTACGCGCGTTTCGCAGAGGATTGGCTCAAGGTCACCCATAGGAGTTATGGACCCCACTCCACTATATATATATGGGGAAGGTTAGTCTATTCGGCTCACGATCCAAAGATTGTGAGTTCGATTCCCAGACCGGGTGGTGTGTTGTACCTTAAACAAGACACTTTATTTCATATTGCTACAGAATGATCAGCAGGAACATTCCATTGTTATGGTTACACGTGTCTGTAGAATGGTCTGCCACTTGCACGTCTGTAAAATGCACTTGACTGAGGGGTTTGGGGTGTTTGGTAATGGGTGAAGATATGTGATCGTTCGATCTGCTAGAAATAGCAGCCAAATCTCCTTTAAATCTCACCGTTTTATGTAAAGGAGTGTTAGGTGATGAGAGCGAGGGGGTGTAAAGATAAACAGAGAGAGGGCAGGATAGAGAGTGGGTAGAGAGAGAGAGAACGACAGAGAAATATGAAGATGGACAGATTGAGAGGAAAGAGAGAGAGAGGAGAGAAACGAAGACTGAGTGAGGCAGACTAACAGAAATATAGAGAGGAAGGGAGAGAGACAGAGATCAAGTCTGGAACTCTGGCTGTCTGTTGAAACTGCAAGAGCTCAGCCGTTGGGTTCTCGCCTCTTAATAATATATATATATTACACTTTGGGAGGGTCATGCTGCCAATAAAAACACACACACCTGTTGCTTTTCACTTCAATTTATTATTTTTCTGGTTGGTTGGTTCAATAACTGGATAGTTGTTTATATATTGTCAAAGCTCTTTCGTCACACATTCTGTGACCTCCTCAGTGACTAGATTTCTATTTTGTGTCACTTCTTTATTCTATCCTACACAATTTTTTTGTGTTGTGTCACTGAGGAGGTCACAGAATGTGTGACGAAAGAGCTTTGACAATATATAAACAACCTTCCGGTTATCGAACCAACCAACCAGAAACTTATAAATTGAAGTGAAAACCAACAGGTGCATGTGTTTTTATTGTCAACATGACCCTCCCAAAGTACAACAATATCTGTTTCAACACACGTTTTCAGATAAGAAATCTCGCAAAACAAATTCAAAAATGAATTATATATATACGTGTGTATACATATATATAATTGTTTCTACTTTAGGCACAAGGCCAGCAATTACCCAGTGCATTACTGGTACTTTATTTTATCGACCCCGTAAGGATGAAAGGCAAAGTTAACCTCGGCAGGATTTGAACTCAGAATGGCAAGGGCCGTAACTCTATGCGTCAAAGCATGGCATCCGACACTCTACCATATATATATATATAATACACATATATATATATATAATACATATATATATATATAATACATATATATATATATATAATACACATATATATATATAATACACATATATATATAATACATATATATATATATATATAATACACATATATATATATAATACATATATATATATATATAATACATATATATATATATATATAATACACATATATATATATAATACACATATATATATATAATACACATATATATATATATAATACATATATATATATATAATACATATATATATATATATAATACACATATATATATATAATACACATATATATATAATACATATATATATATATATAATACACATATATATATATAATACATATATATATATATATATATAATACATATATATATATATATAATACATATATATATATATATAATACATATATATATATATATAATACACATATATATATATATAATACACATATATATATATAATACATATATATATATATATAATACACATATATATATATATAATACACATATATATATAATACACATATATATATATAATACATATATATAATAAAGTGAAATGAGAGGAGGCCAAATATGTGGAATTTCCTTAATTATTTATTACTATAAACACTATACACATTTCAGTGGCCACGTTGTGTAAGAACGTGGTGACATCTTCAGGTGTAAATTGCATAATAAATGTATACCAATGGAATGATGGTGATGGCGAGGCTTGATAACAACACACTGCTTCGTTCATCTCTGGGTCAAAAACATAAGACACATTTTTTTCATGTTTTTTCTTTGCTTGTTTCCTTAAAGTTTACCATCAGTCTGTGGGTATACATCTATTACGCAATTTACACCTGAAGATGTCACCAGGTTAGTGTTTAAAGTAATAAATAATTAAGGAAATTCAACATATTTGGCCTCCTGCCATTTCACTTTATAATATATATGTATAAATATATATATATATATATATATATATATATATACAATATATAGAGAAACACATCCATCCTTGAGTTAATGGTGCCAACCTTAACCGATGTTGCTCTATGAATAACTGGGACAAACCAATCCGAATGGATTAGACTGAACCAGTATCAGAGCTATAGGTTTAGCAGTTTAGGTATGATATATCTTATTACTAATTATATCTAATGTTTCTTCTCTCTTCATAATGTACTATATATATATATGGAGGCACATGGCTTAGTGGTTAGAGCATTGGCCTTGCAATCGAAAGGTTGTGAGTTCAATTCTCAGACCGGGTGATGTGTTGTTTCCTTGAGCAAGACACTTTATTTCACATTGCTCCAGTTTACTCAGCTGTAGAAATGAGATGATAGGGACTGGGGTCCCTATCATTCCACTGCAAAGTGGTCGTGGAGGTGCCACGGCAAAAAAGCAGCCAGCACTCACTGTAAATGAGGTTGGTGTTAGGAAGGGCATCCAGCTGTAGAAATCAAGCCAGAATCAGTTCCCGTCCCACCCTTGCAAGCAGGGAAAAGCGGACGTAAAATGAAATGATGTGTTAAAAAATATGAAGTGTTTCTGAAGGAGAGGTAAAGGAAAAGAGAGTGCTCTATGTAGACTACAGAGCTTTTTAGTTATGTAATGTATGTTGGTTAATTTCCTAAAACTGTAGAGTGCCAATCACATATGAGATATAGAATATGTTTCGATTATTCCCGGTGGGAGCTGTTTATATGAAGTGTTTCCATAGGAAAGGTAAAGGAAAAGAGAGTGCTCTATGTAGGCTACAGAGCTTGATCGAAGCATATCCTATATCTCATATGTGATTGGCATCTTCCAGCCCGATATGTTGAGCACTCTACAGTTTTAAGAGATTAACCAACATACCTTACATAACCCCCCTCCCCCAACACACACACACACACACACCTACACACCTTCACCCCCACACTCAAGAGCGTGAAACTAATAAACCTTTGTTTGTACTGCTTCTCTGTTTTTGTTCCCGTCCCAGTTTTCACTATATATATATATATATATATATATATAGAAAAGATGAATATAAAATGAAAGTGCTTTTTTAAAAAGGAATTTATTAGATATTGACATATGTTTCTGTAACAGACCGAATACCTATGTATCGCTGCTTGCGTAATCATATAATGTTAGCAAGTATTCGATAGCAAATGTATAATCAGTTGTCACTTCTTCAGAGATATTGGATAAATATATATATATATATCATCATCATCATCATCGTTTAACATCTATCTTCTATGCCAGCATGGGTTAGACGGGAATTGTCCCACAGAGGTAAGATTGGTTGGGTGACCGTGTCTCGCTCGTATAGGACTATCTGGCAGGTTTTCTACGGCTGGAAGCCCTTCCTAACACCAACCACATTTACATTGTGGACTCGAAGCTTGTTCTTACACAACCTGGCCACTGAAATGTGTATAGTGTTTACAGAAATAAATAATTAAGGAAATTCATGTTTGACCTCCCGCACCATCAACATGATTTAACATCAAAGATGGATGAGTTGCATAACGTTGAGTGCTTTTCTCATATTACATTACGGTAAACAGTGCAGAATGACCAATTATACCCAGTGGTAAACCACCAAATTTAAATGCCTATATATATATATATACAAGCGAGACACGGTCACCTGACCAATCTTGCCTCACTGGGACAATTCCCGTCTAACCCATGCTAGCGTGGAAGATAGATGTTAAATGATGATGATGATGATGATATACAATATTTAATATAGTAATGGCTTCTACTAGAACTTTTTCATTCGAAGGGAATTATTAGGAAAGCTTTCCTGATCATTTCCTTCAAATGAAACAGTTCTAGTCCTGTAGAAGCCATTTCTATATTAAATATATATACTCTGCTATGTATTGAGTACCTTACTTAGTGTGGTTACCCCCGATTGAACACGGGATACACACACTCACACGTATATTATAAGAACATATTAAAGTTTAAGCAAAGAATCGCTGCTTTCACCCTTAACGGGATCTTCTGAAACATATATATGTAATCCTTATCGATCCCTCTTCGGATTTTAGTCTTCACATTTATTATTACTATATATATATATACATATATATATATATACATGGCTTAGTGGTTAGAGCATTGGCCTTGCAATCGAAAGGTTGTGAGTTCAAATCTCAGACCGGGTGATGTGTTGTTTCCTTGAGCAAGACACTTTATTTCACATTGCTCCAGTTTACTCAGCTGTAGAAATGAGATGATAGGGACTGGGGTCCCTATCATTCCACTGCAAAGTGGTCGTGGAGGTGCCACGGCTAAAAAGCACCCAGCACTCACTGTAAATGAGGTTGGTGTTAGGAAGGGCATCCAGCTGTAGAAATCAAGCCAGAATCAGTTCCCGTCCCACCCTTGCAAGCAGGGAAAAGCGGACATAAAATGAAATGAAATGATATATATATATATAATATATAATATATAAGATCAAAAGATGGTTAAAAGAGTTCCATGTATTTTATTATGCGCATTTCAAAAACAAATATCATCATGCAATAACATTTGTGTTTTCATCAGATAAAATAGGAAGACATGATATGAAGGTTAAAAAACACTTGTGGATAGTGCAGTTTTAAATCAACATATCACTAACTGCACTATCCACAAGTGTTTTTTAACCTTCATATCATGTCCTCCTATTTTATCTGATGAAAACACAAATATTATTGCATGATGATATTTGTTTTTGAAATGCGCATAATAAAATACATGGAACTCTTTTAACCATCTTTTGATCTTATATATTATGTATACTCCAGTCCTACAAACTGTAGAGTGCTTCTTATCCGATATCTGCATTGCTTTATTGTACTACAATAAAACTCACCTCCTACATATATATATATATATATATATATATATATATGTATATATATATAGCAGGGGCGAAGGGTCCGCGCATGCAACGCATGCTGTGCATGTGTTATAGAATCTTGAGTTGATCAATTGCGTTGGTTGAAGCAAGCAGAATTTTGGCTGCTTACTAAATCGTAGACACATAAAAAGATAAGACACACAGACACACACACTAGATAACACTACATGCGGCTTTGACTGGGAGGGTCATTTAGAGGGAATGGGGGGGGGGGGTAAGGCTGCACAGTCTCACTTTCCGCCATGGTGATTGGACTGCATGCCCTGCTTTCCAGGTTACCCTTCGCCACTGGTATGTATATATATATATATATATATATATATATATATGTGTGTGTGTGTAAAGGAATTCCGTCGGAAAGGTACAGGAAAAAAGAGTGCTCTATGTAAGTTACAGAGCTTATTAGTTATGTAATAAACAACATAAGATGATTATTTCATTTACCAGTGGTTTCTTGAAAGCAAATAAATCTGCTTTCAGTCGTCAGAATGAAAAAAACCCTGTGTTTTTATTGAATGTGGATTTAAAACAAAAATATAAGAAATATGAAAGTGAGGCTGGTGAAACGGTGAGCGAAGAAGAAAAAAAAAAAGAGGGAATATATATATATATATATAAATAAGTATATACACACACACACACACTTATTTGTGTGTGTGTGTGTATATATATATAAAAACAGGGTTTTTTTCATTCTGACGACTGAAAGCAGATTTATTTGCTTTCAAGAAACCACTGGTAAATGAAATAATCATCTTATGTTGTTTATTACATAACTATATATATATATGTATATATATATATATATATATATATATATATATATATATATATTTATAGAAATTGCTTCTACAAGACTAGAAATGTTTCATTCGGGAGAAATCATATATATATATATATATATATATATATATATATATATATACAGAGAGAGAGATACTAAGGCATATATATATATACACACACAGAGAGAGAGAGAGATTCAAATATATAGAGAGACAGGTAGACAAACAGCGAGAAGGAGACAGACAGAAAGAGTGTGTCTGTGTGCGTGTGTGTTTGCATTAGTGAGGAGAAAGGAGTGTGTTTACTGTTGTGTCTATATTTTTTAGGGCAGATATTTGATACAGAACCCCCCGACACCACCACCACCACCCATTCCATTTTTTCCTTCTCTCTCTTCATAGTAACTTGTGTAAGTTTTATTCACATGTTGGCTGAGTCTTCTTCTACCACACAGCCTGCTAGAAACAGCAGTCCAATTCCCTTCAAATCGCACCCAATTGTCTTATGTAATGTACCGTATATGCCGGTGTACAAGTCGATATTTGGAGCCTAAAAATCTCTCTCCAAAACCAGGGGTCGACTTGTCCACCAAATATAAAATGTGAACCTTTACCACTGAGGGGTAAACAGTGACACTGCCTGCCTAACACTTGTTGTACACCACTTACCATAACTCTAGCAACCCACCACATTTATTTCTACTGAATCTCATATTTGTTAAGTTTAACGTAGAGATTATAGTAATATCAATGACTTGGGTAGGTTACTATAGGGTAGGTTACCATAGGGTAGGTTACTGTAGGGTAGGTTACCATAGGGTAGGTTACCATAGGGTAGGTTACTGTAGGGTAGGTTACCATAGGGTAGGTTACTGTAGGGTAGGTTACCTTAGGGTAGGTTACCATAGGGTAGGTTACCATAGGGTAGGTTACCTTAGGGTAGGTTACCATAGGGTAGGTTACTGTAGGGTAGGTTACCTTAGGGTAGGTTACCGTAGGGTAGGTTACTGTAGGGTAGGTTACCATAAGTTAGGTTACGATAGGTTAGGTTACCATAGGGTAGGTTACCATAGGGTAGGGTACCATAGGGTAGGTTACCATAGGGTAGGTTAGGTTAGTATAGGGTAGGTTACCGTAGGGTAGGTTACTGTAGGTTAGGTTACCATACGGTAGGTTACTATAAGGTAGGATACTGTAGGGTAGGTTACCATAGTGTAGGTTACCATAAGGTAGGTTACTATAAGGTAGGATACTGTAGGGGAGGTTACCATAGTGTAGGTTACCATAAGGTAGGTTACCATAGCTTCGTTAAGGTTAGGCGAGGCTGGTTTACTCAGTAAGTTAGAACTCACTTGCGACAAGTGTTTTAGAAGTGTCTTAGCCTTTAGCATGCCACCACATTTTTTGAATTATTTCCCATGCAACTGCCTTATTTTTTAGGGGTTATCTTATCTGGCGAATATAGGCCTAAACCTGAATTATACCTCAGTATTTTAGGGGTAGTTCTATGCACCAGATCAACTTGTACACCGGCATATACGGTGTATATTTAGTTGCGTGTACATGTATGATTGTGTATTTGTGTGTATGTATGTATGAGTTTGTGTGTGAATGTATGTTAAGGGCTGAAACACTTGACAGGTCAATGCTGCCCTCAACGAGGTCATAAAGCATGGCTTGGATACTGCAGGCTTCCCCTCCCAGCTCAAGCCGATGGGGCTGGACCGAGGTGATGGCAAAAGGCCAGACGGTATGACCATCTTCCCGTTCCGCAGTGGCAAACCCCTCGTCTGGGATGCCACTTGCAGTGACCCTTTCTCCAGCCGCAACCTGGTGCAGTCTGCGACTAACCCAGGTTCTGCTGCAAATCGGGCTGAGGAGGCCAAACTCTCCAAGTACCGGTTGCTCTCCGACATCTTTGCAGTCGTGCCCTTGGCAGTGGAGACTTCTGGTGTCCTTGGCCCTAGGGCTACCTCCCTACTCACCACCATAGGTTCTGAGCTGGCTACCCGTAGCAGTGGAGACTTCTGATGTCCTTGGCCCTAGGGCTACCTCCCTACTTACCACCATAGGTGCTGAGCTGTCGAGCCTCGTGAGATGGAATGGCTATTCCAGCACATCTCCCTTACCATCCTCCAGGGAAACGCCTTCTCCATTCTGTCTGCCAGGGTGGCCACCACGTGGGACCCCATTGCTCACCATACAGAGAGATGGAGGTGATGACAGTGAGAGTTTGGCTCTTCCACGCTCAGACACATTTAGCAATTCAGAAACTGGGTATAAGAGGGATAAGTTGTGGTGTGCAGGAGAGAAGGCTGAGATGGTATGGGCATGTGATGTGCATGGAGGATGACAGATGGGTAAAGAAGTGCCAAGAAATGCCAGTTGAAAGAAGACGCAGAAGAGGTAGACCACGTAAAACATGGGCGGAGGTGGTGAGAACAGATCTCAGATCGCTGAAGCTCACAGAGGAGATGACGAAAGACCGTGACAAGTGGAGAGATGCTGTGCTGAATAGGACCCGTCCAGCCCTTGAAAGCAGGGAAAAGTGGACGTATGATGATGATGATGATGATGATAGAGATATATAGATAGATAGACACAGATAAAGAGACAGATAGACAGACAAACAGACAGACACAGAGATACTGTGCTGAATAGGACCCCTCCTGCCCAGGGAGAAGTGGACGTATAATGATGATGATGATAGAGATATATAGATAGATAGACACAGATAAAGAGACAGATAGACAGACAAACAGACAGACACAGAGATGCTGTGCTGAATAGGACCCCTCCTGCCCTTGCAAGCAGGGAGAAGTGGACGTATGATGATGATGATGATAATGATAGAGATAGATAGAAGGACACAGATAAAGAGAGACAGAGAGAGATGCTGTGCTGAATAGGACTTGTCCCACCCTTACAAGCAGGGAAAAGTGGACGTAAAATGATGATGATGATGATGATGATGATGATGTTGTTGCTGTTGATACTTAAATAAAATGGAGTGTAATTGAAAAAAAAAAAAAAATGCATGAGTATTGACTACCCATCATATCTGGTGGCTGTGTTGTTAACCACCACCTGTGACCTGTTGGAAGGAATGTTTGAGGACTGTGTCCCCACAACCTCCTCAGGAATAAGTGGGCAAAGAAGATTTTTAGATAAATGTATATGTGTTAACCCTTTCTTTATTATATATATATTATGGCGGTGGATTGGCAGTATCGGTAGAGGGTCGGACGCCATGCTTTGCAGCAAAGAGTTATGGCCCTTTATGGTCTGAGTTCAAATTGCTGGCCTTGTACCTATCGACCCCGTAAGGATGAAAGACAAAATTAACCTCGGTGGGATATGGTCAGAGTTCAAATCCCGCTGAGGTTAGCTTTGCCTTTCATCCTTTCGGAGTCGATAAAATAAAGTACCAGTAATGCACTGGGTAATTGCTGGCCTTGTGCCAAAGGTAGAAACAATTATTATATATATATTAGGATAAAAAGATCAAGATCCCATAACTCCTTGTGGAGTCATAGAGGTACCCTCATACAGTGTGTCCAGGATACCTTTAAACCTGGCGGAGCCCAACCCTCTCTAGGTCTGAACACAGCCGAGGTTTTTCTATAGAGGAAAAATCGACCCCAGTACTAGACTGGTACTTTTTTTATCGACCTCGAAAGGATGAAAGGCAAAGTTGACCTTGGCGGGATTTGAACTCAGAGGGTGCAATGAGGTGGGACCAATACTGTAAAGCATTCTATCTGATCTCTTAAGGACTTTGCCAATTTGCCGCCTGGCTTTACTGTAGCACCGGCTCAGAGCAGGAGAGTTAAGGGGAAAAAGATATCGGATGCTGAATTTGCTGACGACATAGTTTTGGTGACAGACACAGTGAAGGAGGCAGAGGATTTGATGCAGGAGGTGGAGACTGTGTCGATGAGTGTGGGGCTGAGAATGAATGAGATTAAGACGAAGTATCTGGTAGAGAATATTAGGAAACCAGAGAAGATTACTAATGTAGGCGGGAAGCCGCTAGAACTGGTTGAGGACTTCCTGTATCTGGGAGCAAAGATTGGGAATACAGATGATGATGTGGTTGAGAGGAAGAGCAAAGCCTGGGCGGCGTGCCACAGCTTGAGATCGGTGTGGAAGTCGGACCTTCGTAAAGACCTGAAGATCCATCACTTCGTTGCTGTAGTGGAGTCTGTGCTGCTGTACGGGTCTGAGACTTGGACACTGACCAAGAAACTCACTCAGATGGTGGATGGGTGCTACACGAGAGTGCTGAGGATGGCTCTGAACATTAATCAGTATACACTGAGGATGAAGAACTCAGAGCTGTACGAGAGCCTCCCAAAATTAAGCTCGAGAAAAACACAGTGTATATATATATGTAAAGCTCCAAAGTGACACAGAGGAGACTGAGGTTAGCTGGACATGCTCACCGACAACCAGAGTTGACACTGCACTCAGTGCTCCTGTGGGAGCCCCTACATGGACACACTGGAAGAGGGAGACCGAGGTTGACATATGTTGATGGCCTAAAGACAGACACTGGTCTGTTGGAGACACAGGACATGGCAGTGATAATGAGGGACAGAGACCGCTGGAGAGAACTCGTCCATGGATCTCGGGAATTTTACCCGCCCTAGATAGATAGATATATCACCACAGAAACACACCCCTTCACCATATTTACCTCTTTATACTTCTACCCTGCTTCGCTTACATTCTTCAAGTGTGGCCTTATTCAACATTTGATAATGCCTATAATTTTTGTATATGTATCTAATTACATTCAACACCTTTTGCTAATTCCTGTTGGCATGCAGGTATTTATGTATAGTGTATTGTGTAAATAATTGCTAAATAATTGTTTTTGATAAATTCACTGTTTACATATGTATGTAAGCTTATTACCTATATAGACATCATCATCATCATTTTATGTCCGCTTTTCCCTGCTTGCAAGGGTGGGACGGGAACTGATTCTGGCTTGATTTCTACAGCTGGATGCCCTTCCTAACACCAACCTCATTTACAGTGAGTGCTGGGTGCTTTTTTGCCGTGGCACCTCCACGACCACTTTACAGTGAGTGCTGGGTGCTTTTTTGCCATGGCACCTCCACGTCCACTTTGCAGTGGAATGATAGGGACCCCAGCCCCTATCATCTCATTTCTACAGCTGAGTAAACTGGAGCAATGTGAAATAAAGTGTCTTGCTCAAGGAAACAACACATCACCTGGTCTGAGAATTGAACTCACAACCTTTCGATTGCAAGGCCAATGCTCTAACCATTAAGCCATGTGCCTCCATCCTTTCGATTGCAAGGCCAATGCTCTAACCACTAAGCCATGTGCCTCCATCCTTTCCATTGCAAGGCCAATGCTCTAACCACTAAGCCATGTGCCTCCATTGCAAGGCCAATGCTCTAACCACTAAGCCATGTGCCTCCATGGTCGTAGATATTTAAAATGGTGTTAATTTGATAGCCTTGGTTTCTTTATTTTAAATGGTACTATGGAGGACATTTGCCCTAAGCCGACTGGACTATTGGTCCCAGCTGTGGTCACCCCATAGTGTCAAACTAACCACAGAGCTTGTAATAATCCATCGAAGCTACACCAAGAGGATTGCCACGATGAAGGAGACAAGCTACTGGGAGAGGCCAAAAAGAACTGAAACTCTCCTCCTTGGAACTAAGACGGGAGAGATAGGCAGTGATCTACATATAGACGATCCTGGAGGGACTAGCACCAAACTTTGGCATTGAGAGCTGGACCAACCTTCAAACAGGACGTCATTGTGTGGGGACAAAGGTCCTGTCTTTCACATCTAGAGTAAGGAGCAGATATTGCAATAGCCTTGGGTTCAAAGGCCTCCATCATTTTAATAAGCCACCAAGATATTTGAGAGATTTACATGGTGTAGACGTGGATGTTTTCAAGAAACATCTCGACACTCTGCTATTCAGGATCCCAGATGAACCCACAACACGGAATGAAGGTAACCGGATGGCAGACCAGCAATAAACACCCTCCTACATCAATGGCCAGCCAACACAGGCTGGATATAGAAAGTGTAGCAGCAAGGGCAGTGCCCCAGCATGGCCTCAGCTGGATGGCTGGAACAGGTAAAAGAGTGTATATATATATATATATATATATATAAACCTACTACAGTCAGTAGGCACCTCTAACAAAAACACATACCCGTCCCACTACCCCCACCCCATCCACACCACTTCTTTCTCTGTAAAGTTATGTTGGTACCACAACATCCAGCCCGAAACAAATGAGATCGTGTAGGTGTCACAACAAAAAAACACACAGTCCACGCTGTAATGTGGCCGTGTAGGCAACACGGTAAAAACCTCCCAGCCCCACACTGTAAATGTGGTTGGTGTTAGGAAGGGCATCCAGCTGTAGAAAACCCGCCAGACAGTCCACGCTGTAATGTGGCCGTGTAGGCAACACGGTAAAAACCTCCCAGTCCACACTGTAAATGTGGTTGGTGTTAGGAAGGGCATCCAGCTGTAGAAAACCCGCCAGACAGTCCACGCTGTAATGTGGCCGTGTAGGCAACACGGTAAAAACCTCCCAGTCCACACTGTAAATGTGGTTGGTGTTAGGAAGGGCATCCAGCTGTAGAAAACCCGCCAGACAGTCCACGCTGTAATGTGGCCGTGTAGGCAACACGGTAAAAACCTCCCAGTCCACACTGTAAATGTGGTTGGTGTTAGGAAGGGCATCCAGCCATAGAAAACCCGCCAGACAGTCCACGCTGTAATGTGGCCATGTAGGTAACACGGTAAAAACCTCCCAGCCCCACACTGTAAATGTGGTTGGTGTTAGGAAGGGCATCCAGCTGTAGAAAACCCGCCAGATAGTCCTATGCGAGCAAGACAACCACTCTTGCCTCAAGTGGGAAAACCCCCGTTTAAACACATGCAAGCGTGGAACACGTTGATGATGATGATGATATATATATATATATATGCAGAGGTTATATTTAATTTGTTGGGATTCAACAAGCTTTAAAATGTTTATAACTGATATAAAGCACTCAACAGGAAGCTCCAACCGTTAAGGTTGTCTTTTTTCCGGGTATGTCAATATTTATTTATAAAACAAATCTGTATTTTATCTGATGAAAGTGCACCATAATTTGCCTTGGTTGCCCTTGAAATATATATAATAAAATAAATATGGTTTTATAAATATAGTTTCCATTTATTAATATATTGTATTTGGCGATAATCTTCTTCCTCATTTTTGAATCAGTTTGAGAATTTCTTTAGAACTGCTGGACTAACAACCTAGCAGCTCCCTCAAGCACTGATGGTGTTTATCGCTAAATATTGATGTTGATTTGGTTATCAATATTAATATTATTGGGCACCCACTGAAGAATTATAAGAGCCCACTTGAATAAGTATCTGTTGATCTTATACAAGCTTCTACATAAATTGATATATTTTCACCCAACTTGTAGGAATCTTATAATGAAACAAGTCGTCTGGGAAGAGATATATTCGATATATCTCATATGAAATGATACAGCCAATTATCCACACAATACAATTAGTTAGCACCCCGAACGTTTAATTAGGAATATACTCAGCTATTTCCTAATGTTTGTTGAGTGAGTTGGAATTTGGCCTGAGTATCGCTAAAAGCTTTCTCCGATAATGTATACATATATATATATAAGGATTAAAATACTGGAGCGTGTTGGAGTTAAACACCCTCTTCGTATTATAGAAATGACAGTAAAAGGTATAGCTCAATGTAATTAAACAGAGCCGAAGAATTATGGCTAATTGTTGGCTAATAAAGACTTTTGATGTATTGAAGGCTTCTTTGTTTTATTTTCATAATTTATATATATATATATATACGATATTAAACAAATGGAAACTATATTTATAAAACCATATTTATTTCATTATACATATTTCAGGGATACCATATTAAAAATATGGCAAATTTATTTATAAAACTGCTTATATATTGTATTTTATCTGAAGAAGGCATGCCATATTTTTAATATGGTATCCCTGAAATATGTATAATGAAATAAATATGGTTTTATAAATATAGTTTCCATTTGTTTAATATCGTATATCTACTCCAAAACTTGTTGAGTGCTTTATATCAGTTATAAAATATTTAATCGTTGTAACCCAACAATTTTAAATAAAACTTTTGCATATATATATATATTTAGTTACACACCCTCCATATGTTCTCTCTACCTTGTGTATTCCCCATTCTTAGTAACCCCTTTATTGCCTTACATGGGGTGAGTAAACAAAGATAGCCACAATGAGACTTTATGTCTGTTGGTAATTCCGGAAGAGCGTCGGATAATATGTGGCATATAGTTATGGCCCTTTACATCCTGTGTTCAAATCCCACTGAGGTTAGCTTTGCCTTTCATCCTTATGGGGTTGATGAAATAAAGTACCAGTAATGCACCAGGGTCGATTTAATCGACTCCCCCCCCCTCCCCAAAATTGTTGTCCTTGTGCCTAAAGTACAAAACCATCCCCTAATACAGGCATGGCCAACCTTTTTCGAGAAGCGAGCCACATGAGATATGGCTCATCATCAGGTGGGCCACATGAGATATGACTCATCATCAGGTGGGCCACATGAGATATGGCTCATCATCAGGTGGGCCACATGAGGTATGGCCCATCATCAGGTGGGCCACATGAGATAGGGCTCATCATCAGGTGGGCCACATGAGATATGGCTCATCATCAGGTGGGCCACATGAGATACAGCTCATCATCAGGTGGGCCACATGAGATATGGCTCATCATCAGGTGGGCCACATGAGATATGGCTCATCATCAGGCAGGCCACATGAGATATGGCCCATCATCAGGTGGGCCACATGAGATATGGCTCATCATCAGGTGGGCCACATGAGATATGGCTCATCATCAGGCAGGCCACATGAGATATGGCTCATCATCAGGTGGGCCACATGAGATATGGCTCATCATCAGGCAGGCCACATGAGATATGGCTCATCATCAGGTGGGCCACATGAGATACAGCTCATCATCAGGCAGGCCACATGAGATATGGCTCATCATCAGGCAGGCCACATGAGATATGGCTCATCATCAGGTGTGCCACATGAGATATGGCTCATCATCAGGCAGGCCACATGAGATATGGCTCATCATCAGGTGGGCCACATGAGATACAGCTCATCATCAGGTAGGCCACATGAGATATGGCTCATCATCAGGCAGGCCACATGAGATACAGCTCATCATCAGGTAGGCCACATGAGATATGGCTCATCATCAGGCAGGCCACATGAGATATGGCTCATCATCAGGCAGGCCACATGAGATATGGCTCATCATCAGGTGGGCCACATGAGATATGGCTCATCATCAGGCAGGCCACATGAGATATGGCTCATCATCAGGCAGGCCACATGAGATATGGCTCACCATCAGGTGTGCCACATGAGATATGGCTCATCATCAGGCAGGCCACATGAGATATGGCTCATCATCAGGTGGGCCACATGAGATACAGCTCATCATCAGGTAGGCCACATGAGATATGGCTCATCATCAGGCAGGCCACATGAGATACAGCTCATCATCAGGTAGGCCACATGAGATATGGCTCATCATCAGGCAGGCCACATGAGATATGGCTCATCATCAGGCAGGCCACATGAGATATGGCTCATCATCAGGCAGGCCACATGAGATATGGCTCATCATCAGGCAGGCCACATGAGATATGGCTCATCATCAGGTGGGCCACATGAGATATGGCTCATCATCAGGAAGGCCACATGAGATATGGCTCATCATCAGGCAGGCCACATGAGATACAGCTCATCATCAGGTGGGCCACATGAGATACAGCTCATCATCAGGCAGGCCACATGAGATATGGCTCATCATCAGGTGGGCCACATGAGATATGGCTCATCAGGTGGGCCACATGAGATATGGCTCATCAGGTAGGCCACATGAGATATGACTCATCATCAGGTGGGCCACATGAGATATGGCTCATCATCAGGCAGGCCACATGAGATATGGCTCATCATCAGGCGGGCCACATGAGATATGGCTCATCATCAGGTGGGCCACATGAGATATGACTCATCATCAGGTAGGCCACATGAGATATGGCTCATCAGGTAGGCCACATGAGATATGGCTCATCATCAGGTGGGCCACATGAGATATGGCTCATCATCAGGCAGGCCACATGAGATATGGCTCATCATCAGGTGGGCCACATGAGATATGGCTCATCATCAGGTGGGCCACATGAGATATGGCTCATCATCAGGTGGGCCACATGAGATATGGCTCATCATCAGGCAGGCCACATGAGATATGGCTCATCATCAGGTAGGCCACATGAGATATGACTCATCATCAGGCGGGCCATATGAGATATGGCTCATCATCAGGTAGG
Source organism: Eledone cirrhosa (assembly GCA_964016885.1). Taxonomy (NCBI): domain Eukaryota; kingdom Metazoa; phylum Mollusca; class Cephalopoda; order Octopoda; family Eledonidae; genus Eledone; species Eledone cirrhosa. The sequence continues at coordinate 866,337 of OZ024764.1, read as the reverse complement.
CCACATGAGATATGACTCATCATCAGGCGGGCCATATGAGATATGGCTCATCATCAGGTGGGCCATATGAGATATGGCTCATCATCAGGCAGGCCACATGAGATATGGCTCATCATTAGGTGGGCCACATGAGATACAGCTCATCATCAGGTGGGCCACATGAGATATGGCTCATCATCAGGAGGGCCACATGAGATATGGCTCATCATCAGGCAGGCCACATGAGATATGGCTCATCAGGTGGGCCACATGAGATATGGTTCATCATCAGGTGGGCTACATGAGAATTGGCTCATCATCAGGTGGGCCACATGAGATATGACTCATCATCAGGTGGGCCACATGAGATACAGCTCATCATCAGGCAGGCCACATGAGATATGACCCAGGGGTGACTCAGGTACCCCACCAATCCTGAACAACCCTGTGCTTCTAGGGCACTCCTCTCCTCAAATTAGCCAGCCTATAGGCACATGGTCAGAGTAGGCCCACTCACGCGGGCCATTCTCGCCACATTTATCCACCTTTTAGCAAATGTACTGGGGGGCAGCACTTCTCTCTCCACCCTCACCTTCTTTTCCAGGTGAAACTTGAAGAAGATGATGAGGGATTGGCCGAAGAGAAAAGTGTCTGTCTTCAGTCCTTTCAACCTGGTCCACCATACAACCTCTTTCGCAAATGCCACAAGGCAGAGGAAAATTGCCTGACCAAAGGAAGTGAGCAAGTCGATCTTCACTATGGACTCGGCCGATAGCCGGATCCGTTCAGATAAATTACAACTGAAAAGTTGGGGTAAAAACACCAGAAAGATTTCTCTCGGGTGACTTAGGCGAGCCATTCAGAAAACTTTGCGGGCCACTTTCTATTGGGTGACTTAGACGAGCCATTCAGAAAACTTTGCGTGCCACTTTCTCTTGGGTGACTTAGGTGAGCCATTCAGAAAACCTCGCGGGCCACTTTCTTTTAGGTGACTTAAGCGAGCCATTCAGAAAACTTTGTGGGCCACTTTCTCTTGGGTGACTTAGGCGAGCCATTCAGAAAACTTTGCGGGCCACTTTCTATTGGGTGACTTAGACGAGCCATTCAGAAAACTTTGCGTGCCACTTTCTCTTGGGTGACTTAGGTGAGCCATTCAGAAAACCTCGCGGGCCACTTTCTTTTAGGTGACTTAAGCGAGCCATTCAGAAAACTTTGTGGGCCACTTTCTCTTGGGTGACTTAGGCGAGCCATTCAGAAAACTTTGCGGGCCACTTTCTCTTAGGTGACTTAGGCAAGCCATTCAGAAAACTTTGCGGACCACTTTGTCTTGGGTGACTTAGACGAGCCATTCAGAAAACTTTGCGGGCCACTTTCTCTTGGGTGACTTAGGCGAGCCATTCAGAAAACTTTGCGGGCCACTTTCTCTTGGGTGACTTAGGCGAGCCATTCAGAAAACTTTGCGGGCCACTTTCTCTTGGGTGACTTAGGCGAGCCATTCAGAAAACTTTGCGGGCCACTTTCTCTTGGGTGACTTAGGCGAGCCATTCAGAAAACTTTGCGGGCCACTTTCTCTTGGGTGACTTAAGCGAACCATTCAGAAAACTTTGCGGGCCACTTTCTCTTGGGTGACTTAGACGAGCCATTCAGAAAACTTTGCGGGCCACTTTCTCTTGGGTGACTTAAGCGAGCCATTCAGAAAACTTTGCGGGCCACTTTCTCTTGGGTGACTTAGGTGAGCCATTCAGAAAACTTCGCGGGCCACAGGTTACCCATGATTGGTATATATATATACACATCTACCCTTTAGCGATATTGTTGACATGGGGCCAGCTATTATCTAAACTATAATAAAGTAAGGGGTGCGGGACTGCGTTCGGTTTATAATTTTTTATCCCCTTAGTAAAATAAGTTGGATTACTTTGAATAAATAAGGGTTTCTACAATAGGCACAAGGCCAGCAGTTTGGGGGGAGGGGACAGTCGATTAAATCGACCCCAGTGTATTACTGCTATTTTATTTTATGACCTCGTAAGGATGAAAGGCAACGTTAACTTTGGTGGGATTTGAACTCAGACCATAAAGGGCCGTAACTCTATGCTGCAAAGCATGGTGTCCGGCCCTCTACCGATACTGCCAATCCACCGCCCCTTGAATAAATAATTGTTTCTACTTTTGGCACAAGGCCAGCAATTACCCCAGTGTATTACTGGTACTTTATTTTATCGACCCCGTAATAATTGTTTCTACTTTTGGCACAAGGCCAGCAATTACCCCAGTGTATTACTGGTACTTTATTTTATCGACCCCGTAATAATTGTTTCTACTTTTGGCACAAGGCCAGCAATTACCCCAGTGTATTACTGGTACTTTATTTTATTGACCCCGTAATAATTGTTTCTACTTTTGGCACAAGGCCAGCAATTGCCCAGTGTATTACTGGTACTTTATTTTATCGACCCTGTAAGAATGGAAGGCAAAGTTAACCTCGGCGGGATTTGAACTCAGATCATAAAGGGCCGTAACTGTTTGCTGCAAGGCATGGTGTTTTCAATAAATAATGATTGAATATTACATAATTTATCTACTAAATTTCGTAGCTGTTGATTAAACATAAATATTCTTATATATAATTATTGCTTATTTTAAGATTCACTTCTTTAAAAATGTTCAAATGTCAACACATCCGGTTAGCGTCCGTTATATCATAACACTTATTACATCACTTATATAAACATCCATATATTTGCATTGTTATATAAGGTTTATATTTCCGTCACTACTTTTCTCCTTCTCATAACATTTTATCATATATCCAGTTTATATACACAGTATATACTAGCTGATTACCCGTGCGTTGCTGCGTTTCACACATTTTTTTTTAGTAAGAAAATGATGATTGATTTTAAATCAGTGGTTTAAATTTCATATAAATCAAAGGGAAAAAATGTTTAGCGGGGTTTGTGCCCCCGGGGAACCCTTTAATTAAAATCAAATATACTTATCCAAGTACCCTGGGCAATGTAGTTTCAGAATATATATGGTTATGGGGGCGGGCGTGTCTATCCCCAAAACCATAGGAGGAGTTCGTGAACAAACAGACAGACAGGAACTACAACTTTATATATATAATATCATCTCGGCCCTAGGGCTACCTCCCTACTCACCACAATAGGCGCTGAGCTGGTCAGTCGCAGGTGTGAGTCCCGCGAGTTGGAGTGGCTTTTCCAGCACGTCTCCCTTGCCGTCCTCCGGGGAAATGCCTTCTCCATTCTGACCGCCGGGGCTGTGAGGGGGGCCCCATCGCATATCATTCCATATTTAATTATGGTCGGTATGTGTATGTTTATGTTTTGGATGTTGACGAAGACAGAATGGGAATTATTGCTGTTGTTACTACAGAACACTAATACAGCAAATTTTAATATATCATGGATTACTGATTACATAAGACAGTGGAACACAGTCCAAATATGACTTTATTTGACATACTCCCTACACAACACTGATATCAAGAAGTCCTCTTGTGAACGTGACTTGGGTATTACTGTCAGCAGCGATTTGCGTTGGACGAAGCACGTCTCTAAAATTGTCAAGAAGGCCGAGGGTGTCTTGGCATCACTCAGCAAGATCTTTTGTCAGCCGTTCTCCAGCTATCTATTAGAAGCTGTATACAGCTATGGTGTGGCCACACTTGGAATTTGCATCACCAGTCTGGAACCCCTATCTTGCTCAGAACATTGACCGCCTGGAAACTGTTCAGAGACGTGTAACCAAGCGCATACCCTCCATCAGACACCTGCCATACTCTGAACACCTTGCTTCCCTGGGCATGGATACATTGAAGCTCCGACGTCTGGCAACTGACTTGGTAAACACCCACAAAGTTATTAACCATCTTGCTAACAACAACCCTGAGCACCTTTTTGATCTCCATGTGTCTAACACACGTGGACATGCCTACAAAATCAGAAAACAGCACAGGTCCCATGACTTTCGGAAACGTTTTGTCGAGACACTGCATCCTTTAAAACCTCCATGGAACAAACTACCTGCATCAGTTGTTAGCTGTCAAGACACTGCATCCTTTAAAACCTCCATGGAACAAACTGCCTGCATCAGTTGTTAGCTGTTGAGACACTGCATCCTTTAAAACCTCCATGGAACAAACTACCTGCATCAGTTGTTAGCTGTCGAGACACTGCATCCTTTAAAACCTCCATGTAACAAACTCCCTGCATCAGTTGTTAGCTGTCGAGACACTGCATCCTTTAAAACCTCCAAGGAACAAACTACCTCCATCAGTTGTTAGCTGTCGAGACACTGCATCCTTTAAAACCCCCATATAACAAACTACCAGCATCAGTTGTTAGTTGTCGAGACACTGCATCCTTTAAAACCTCCATGGAACAAACTACCTGCATCAGTTGTTAGCTGTCGAGACACTGCATCCTTTAAAACCCTCATGCTTCCCAAGATTCACCAAAACTACACCTGATGTCCCCCTTCCATACACATGCACACATGTGAATATCATGACTCATGCACTGTTCATTTTCCTGACGTTTGTACATTACCCTATGTACTATACATACACTTTTGATGAGTTGTAGTGCACCTGAGCACTGTACACAATATATCTGAGTTCAAATCCCGCCGAGGTTGACTTTGCCTTTCATCCTTACGGGGTCGATAAAATAAAGTACCAGTAATGCACTGGATAATTGCTGGCCTTGTGCCTAAAGTAGAAACAATTATTATATCTGGTTGATTGGCAGTATTGGTAGAGGGTCTGACGCCATGCTTTGCAGCAAAGAGTTACGGCCCTTTATGGTCTGAGCTCAAATCTCGCCGAGGTTAACTTTGCCTTTCATCCTTACGAGGTCGATAAAAATAAAGTACCAGTAATACACTGGGGTAATTGTCGGCCTTGTGCTAAAAATAGAAAAAATTATTATATCTACACGTATATACACTTGCATATAATTGTTTCTACTTTTGGCACAAGGCCAGCAATTACCCAGTGTATTACTGGTACTTTATTTTATCGACCCCTTAAGGATGAAAGGCAAAGTTAACCTCGGCGGGATTTGAGCTCAGAATGGATATAATCTCTATATACCCACTACACACACTAGCAGAAAAACCACCCGTCAGGTGGTTTTTCTGCTAGTATATATAAACACACTGTATATAGTTTCATATACACTTCTATGTGACCATATATGGTAGTTAATTAACATATTTTATTTGACTGATAATAAAATGTTTTGTTATTTATTTAATTATCTTTGTTTTCTCTTGTTTCAGGTACGGATGACCTTCTGATGGGTAGGTGTTGTTTTATATCTACTGTAGCCTAACTACAGCTACCACTGCTACTAGTGCATGTACTGCTACCTCTACTGTAGCCTAACTACAGCTACCACTGCTACTAGTGCAGGTACTGCTACCTCTACTGTAGCCTAACTACAGCTACCACTGCCTGTACTGTAGCCTAACTACAGCTACCACTGCCTCTACTGTAGCCTAACTACAGCTACCACTGCCTGTACTGTAGCCTAACTACAGCTACCACTGCCTCTACTGTAGCCTAACTACAGCTACCACTGCCTCTACTGTAGCCTAACTACAGCTACCACTGCCTGTACTGTAGCCTAACTACAGCTACCATTGCCTCTACTGTAGCCTAACTATAGCTACCACTGCTACTAGTGCATGTACTGCTACCTCTACTGTAGCCTAACTACAGCTACCACTGCCTGTACTGTAGCCTAACTACAGCTACCACTGCTACTAGTGCAGGTACTGCTACCTCTACTGTAGCCTAACTACAGCTACCACTACCTCTACTGTAGCCTAACTACAGCTACCACTGCCGGTACTGTAGCCTAACTACAGCTACCACTGCCTCTACTGTAGCCTAACTACAGCTACCACTGCCTCTACTGTAGCCTAACTACAGCTACCACTGCCTCTACTGTAGCCTAACTACAGCTACCACTGCCTGTACTGTAGCCTAACTACAGCTACCATTGCCTCTACTGTAGCCTAACTATAGCTACCACTGCTACTAGTGCATGTACTGCTACCTCTACTGTAGCCTAACTACAGCTACCACTGCCTGTACTGTAGCCTAACTACAGCTACCACTGCTACTAGTGCAGGTACTGCTACCTCTACTGTAGCCTAACTACAGCTACCACTACCTCTACTGTAGCCTAACTACAGCTACCACTGCCTGTACTGTAGCCTAACTACAGCTACCACTGCCTCTACTGTAGCCTAACTACAGCTACCACTGCCTCTACTGTAGCCTAACTACAGCTACCACTGCCTCTACTGTAGCCTAACTACAGCTACCACTGCCTGTACTGTAGCCTAACTACAGCTACCATTGCCTCTACTGTAGCCTAACTATAGCTACCACTGCTACTAGTGCATGTACTGCTACCTCTACTGTAGCCTAACTACAGCTACCACTGCCTGTACTGTAGCCTAACTACAGCTACCACTGCTACTAGTGCAGGTACTGCTACCTCTACTGTAGCCTAACTACAGCTACCACTACCTCTACTGTAGCCTAACTACAGCTACCACTGCCTGTACTGTAGCCTAACTACAGCTACCACTGCCTCTACTGTAGCCTAACTACAGCTACCACTGCCTCTACTGTAGCCTAACTACAGCTACCACTGCCTCTACTGTAGCCTAACTACAGCTACCACTGCCTGTACTGTAGCCTAACTACAGCTACCATTGCCTCTACTGTAGCCTAACTATAGCTACCACTGCTACTAGTGCATGTACTGCTACCTCTACTGTAGCCTAACTACAGCTACCACTGCCTGTACTGTAGCCTAACTACAGCTACCACTGCCTCTACTGTAGCCTAACTACAGCTACCACTGCCTCTACTGTAGCCTAACTACAGCTACCACTGCCTCTACTGTAGCCTAACTATAGCTACCACTGCCTCTACTGTAGCCTAACTACAGCTACCACTGCCTCTACTGTAGCCTAACTACAGCTACCACTGCCTCTACTGTAGCCTAACTACAGCTACCACTGCCTCTACTGTAGCCTAACTATAGCTACCACTGCCTCTACTGTAGCCTAACTACAGCTACCACTGCCTCTACTGTAGCCTAACTATAGCTACCACTGCCTCTACTGTAGCCTAACTATAGCTACCACTGCTACTACTGCATGTACTGCTACCTCTACTGTAGCAGTACATGCACTAGTAGGAGTGTCCTGACAAAGGCTAGGGGTCCTTCACTCCCAGTGGTTTAACCGCGCCATCTGGTGTCCAGCCCAACTATTTCTATGTCCCCGCGCATATACATACACATACACCCATGTATATACACATATACATACACATGCACCCATGTATATACACATATACATACACATGCACCCATGTATATACACATACACATATACATACACATGTACCCATGTATATACATATATACATACACATGCACCCATGTATATACACATATACATATACACACACGTGCACCCATGTATATACACATATACATATACATACATATGTACATGTGTATATACATATTTACACACTTTTGGATGGCTGTCGACCCTTATGAGTTCTTCCGCCCTTTGTCAGGTTTTGTTTTTTGTCCTGTAGGGTGTCCAAAATCACCCTCCTCACCCAGTAAACTTGATGGGGACGAGCCGACGGCCCGACGATGCAACAGGTTGTACTGGGTTACATGTTACATATATATCCATATATACACACATACTCATATATATACATCTATATATATATATATATCTATATATATATCTATACATATCTCTCTCTCTATATATATATTTCATTTCATTTCATTTCATTTTACGTCCGCTTCTCCTTGCTTGCAAGGGTGGGACGGGAACTGATTCTGGCTTGATTTCTACAGCTGGATGCCATTCCTAACACCAACCTCATTTACAGTGAGTGCTGGATGCTTTTTTGCCGTGGCACCTCCACGACCACTTTGCAGTGGAATGATAGGGACCCCTGTCCCTATCATCTCATTTCTACAGCTGAGTAAACTGGAGCAATGTGAAATAAAGTCTCTTGCTCAAGGAAACAACACATCACCCAGTCTGAGAATTAAACTCACAACCTTTCGATTGCAAGCCTAATGCTCTAACCACTAAGCCATGTGCCTCCATATATCTATATATACTATAAAGTATGTCCATAGAATCATTTGATAATATATATACACCATTTCCTCTCCCAATTAGCATAATTAACCACACAAAAAATCAATTAAACCAGGCTATAAGATTAAAAGACACCTATGAAAAAATAGTAGATAAATAAACAACAGCCATAGAATATTTACCCACCATTTCTAATAGCACGTGGGAATCGATTAAATATATCGTCAACCACACACAATTAGGTATAAAATTAAAGTTAGAAGAAAAAATGTATATAAGCATAGCAGATTATATATATATATATATGAGAGAGAGATATGTATATATAAATCTCTCTCTCTCTGTATATATATATATATATATATATGAGAGAGAGAGATATGTATATATAAATATATATATACATCTCGCTCTCTCTCTCTCCCTCTCTCTCTCTCTCTCTCTCTCTCTCTCTCTCTCTCTCCTCTCTCTCTCTCTCTCTCTCTCTCTCTCTCTCTCTCTCTCTCTCTCTCTCTCTCTCTCTCTCTCTCTCTCTCTCTCTCTATATATATATATATATATGAGAGAGAGATATGTGTATCTAAATATATATATACATATCTCTCTCTCTCTCTGTATATATATATATATATAAATACATATCTCTCTCTCTCTGTTTATATATATATATATATATATATATACAGAGAGAGAGAGATATGTATATATATATACATATTTCTCTCTCTCTGTATATATATATATACACTCACACATGATATATGCACTACTGGCTAAATGTACCCTGGGGTATACTTGACTTTTCTCTCAACTCTAGTAATTTACCATTCCAATGGAGTGGGGGGGGGGGACAACATAACTTGCATTCTTTTGGAAATTGTGTTATAGAGGTAGGGCTGTGGTGGTAGTGGTGGTGGTGGTGTTGATGGTGTGGTGGTGGTGTGGTGGTGTTGGTGGTGGTGTTGTGGTGGTGTTGTGGTGGTGGTGTGGTGGTGTTGTTGTGGTGGTGGTGGTGTTGTAGTGGTGGTGGTGGTGTTGTGGTGGTGGTGGTGTGGTGGTGTGGTGGTAGTGGTGTTGTGGTGGTGTGGTGGAGGTGGTGTGGTGGTGGTGGTGTTGTGGTAGTGTAGTGGTGATGGTGGTGTGGTGGTGTTGGTGGTAGTGGTAGTGGTGGTGGTGTTGTGGTAGTGGTGGTGTTGGTGGTGGTGGTGGTGGTGGTGGTGGTTGTGGTGGTGTTGTGGTAGTTGTGGTGGTGTTGTGGTGTGGTGGTGGTGGTGGTGTTGTGGTAGTGTTGTGGTGGTGGTGGTGTGGTGGTGGTGGGTGTTGTGGTGGTGGTGGTGTGGTGGTGGTGGTGGTGTTGTGGTAGTGTTGTGGTGGTGTGGTGGTGGTGGTGGTGGTGTGGTGGAGGTGGTGGTGTTGTGGTGGAGGTGGTGGTGTTGTGGTAGTGTAGTGGTGATGGTGGTGTGGTGGTGGTGGTGGTGTTGTGGTAGTGGTGGTGTTGGTGGTGGTTGTGTGGTGGTAGTGGTGGTGTTGGTGGTGGTGGTGTGGTGGTAGTGTAGTGGTGGTGTTGGTGGTGGTGTTGTGGTAGTGGTGGTGTGGTGGTGTTGTGGTAGTGGTGGGTGTGGTGGTAGTGGTGGTGGTGGTGGTGTGGTGGTGTTGGTGGTAGGGCTGTGGTGGTATTGGTGGTGGTGTGGTGGTGGTGGTGTGTTGGTGGTAGTGGTGGTGGTGGCGGTGTGGTGGTAGTGTGGTGGTGGTGGTGGTGGTGATGGTGGTGGTGTTGTGGTAGTGTTGGTGGTGTGGTGGTGTTGTGGTAGTGGTGGTGGTGTTGTGGTAGTGTAGTGGTGATGGTGGTGTGGTGGTGTTGGTGGTAGTGGTGGTGAGGGATGGGTGGTGTTGTGGTAGTGGGGGTGATGGTGGTGTTAGTGGTGGTGGTGTTGTGGTGATGGTGGTGAGAGATGGGTGGTGTTGGTGATATGTGGGTGGAGGTGGTGGTGGTGGTGATGTGTAGGTGAAGGTGGTGGTGGTAGTGATGGTGTTGGTGATGGTGTTGTGGTAGTGGTGTGGTGGTGTTGTGGTGATGGTGTGGGTAGTGGTGGTGTTGTGGTAGTGTAATGGTGATGGTGGTGTGGTGGTGTTGTGGTGATGGTGTGGGTAGTGGTGGTGTTGTGGTAGTGTAATGGTGATGGTGGTGTGGTGGTGTTGTGGTAGTGGTGGTGAGAGATGGGTGGTGTTGGTGGGGGTGGTTGTAGTGTTGGTGATATGTGAGTGAAGGTGGTGGTGGTGGTGATATGTGGGTGAAGGTGGTGGTGATGTGTAGGTGAAGGTGGTGGTGGTGGTTATGGTGGTCATACAATCTCATAAGAGGCCAACCAAACCTACATAGATGTGAGCTGTGTAAACATTTATTTTTTTCCTTCAATTTTCAGTCCCTTGTCTACTTTAACAACACATACAAGCATATATATATTCATATATATGCTTTACCTCACATAATACCTCACATAACATTTACATTACTCTATATATATACTATTGTATTTTCACAGTAAAGGCTTTACCTCACATAATATATCACATAACATTTACATTACTCTATATATACTATTGTATTGTCACAGTAAAGACTTTACCTCACATAATATCTCACATAACATTTACATTACTCTATATATACTATTGTATTGTCACAGTAAAGTCTTTACCTCACATAATATCTCACATAACATTTACATTACTCTATATATACTATTGTATTGTCACAGTAAAGACTTTACCTCACATAATATCTCACATAACATTTACATTACTCTATATATACTATTGTATTGTCACAGTAAAGGCTTTACCTCACATAATACCTCACATAACATTTACATTACTCTATATATACTATTGTATTGTCACAGTAAAGGCTTTACCTCACATAATATCTCACATAACATTTACATTACTCTATATATACTATTGTATTGTCACAGTAAAGGCTTTACCTCACATAATACCTCACATAACATTTACATTACTCTATATATACTATTGTATTGTCACAGTAAAGACTTTACCTCACATAATATCTCACATAACATTTACATTACTCTATATATACTATTGTATTGTCACAGTAAAGGCTTTACCTCACATAATACCTCACATAACATTTACATTACTCTATATATACTATTGTATTGTCACAGTAAAGACTTTACCTCACATAATATCTCACATAACATTTACATTACTCTATATATACTATTGTATTGTCACAGTAAAGGCTTTACCTCACATAATACCTCACATAACATTTACATTACTCTATATATACTATTGTATTGTCACAGTAAAGGCTTTACCTCACATAATATCTCACATAACATTTACATTACTCTATATATACTATTGTATTGTCACAGTAAAGGCTTTACCTCACATAATACCTCACATAACATTTACATTACTCTATATATACTATTGTATTGTCACAGTAAAGACTTTACCTCACATAATATCTCACATAACATTTACATTACTCTATATATACTATTGTATTGTCACAGTAAAGGCTTTACCTCACATAATATCTCACATAACATTTACATTACTCTATATATACTATTGTATTGTCACAGTAAAGACTTTACCTCACATAATATCTCACATAACATTTACATTACTCTATATATACTATTGTATTGTCACAGTAAAGACTTTACCTCACATAATATCTCACATAACATTTACATTACTCTATATATACTATTGTATTGTCACAGTAAAGGTTTTACCTCATATAATATCTCACATAACATTTACATTACTCTATATATACTATTGTATTTTCACAGTAAAGGCTTTACCTCACATAATATCTCACATAACATATATATAACTCTATATATACTATTGTATTTTCACAGTAAAGGCTTTACCTCACATAATATCTCACATAACATTTACTTTACTCTATATATACTATTGTATTTTCACAGTAAAGTCTTTACCTCACATAATATCTCACATAACATTTACATTACTCTATATATACTATTGTATTGTCACAGTAAAGGCTTTACCTCACATAATATCTCACATAACATCTACATTACTCTATATAAACTATTGTATTTTCACAGTAAAGGCTTTACCTCACATAATATCTCACATAACATCTACATTACTCTATATAAACTATTGTATTGTCACAGTAAAGGCTTTACCTCACATAATATCTCACATAACATTTACATTACTCTATATATACTATTGTATTTTCACAGTAAAGTCTTTACCTCACATAATATCTCACATAACATTTACATTACTCTATATAAACTATTGTATTTTCACAGTAAAGGCTTTACCTCACATAATATCTCACATAACATCTACATTACTCTATATAAACTATTGTATTGTCACAGTAAAGGCTTTACCTCACATAATATCTCACATAACATCTACATTACTCTATATAAACTATTGTATTTTCACAGTAAAGTCTTTACCTCACATAATATCTCACATAACATTTACATTACTCTATATATACTATTGTATTTTCACAGTAAAGTCTTTACCTCACATAATACCTCACATAACATTTACATTACTCTATATATACTATTGTATTGTCACAGTAAAGGCTTTACCTCACATAATATCTCACATAACATTTACATTACTCTATATATACTATTGTATTGTCACAGTAAAAGCTTTACCTCACATAATATCTCACATAACATTTACATTACTCTATATATACTATTGTATTTTCACAGTAAAGGCTTTACCTCACATAATACCTCACATAACATTTACATTACTCTATATATACTATTGTATTTTCACAGTAAAGTCTTTACCTCACATAATACCTCACATAACATTTACATTACTCTATATATACTATTGTATTGTCACAGTAAAGGCTTTACCTCACATAATATCTCACATAACATTTACATTACTCTATATATACTATTGTATTGTCACAGTAAAGGCTTTACCTCACATAATATCTCACATAACATTTACATTACTCTATATATACTATTGTATTGTCACAGTAAAGGCTTTACCTCACATAATATCTCACATAACATTTACATTACTCTATATATACTATTGTATTGTCACAGTAAAGTCTTTACCTCACATAATATCTCACATAACATTTACATTACTCTATATATACTATTGTATTGTCACAGTAAAGGCTTTACCTCACATAATATCTCACATAACATTTACATTACTCTATATATACTATTGTATTTTCACAGTAAAGGCTTTACCTCACATAATATCTCACATAACATTTACATTACTCTATATATACTATTGTATTTTCACAGTAAAGGCTTTACCTCACATAACATCGAATCTGTGAGCTTTTGATATTTATTTTGAGAACAATACCTTAACCAGTTACAGCCGGTTCGAACAGAAAGAGGTGAGAGAATTCTGGCCAGATATGGCAGGTATAAATACTAAAGGGTTTATATATTTTCTCTGTTGAGCAGATATGGACCTGGAAGCTGACTACTCCGATATGGAGGCCCTCTACGAGGAAGAACTGATGAACTATTTTGAACAGGAGGATATGTACAGCTACGATGACACCGTCTACCAACAACCACCCCTATGGCAGCTCTTTGAAACCTGTGTTTTACCTGTAGTTCAACAGACACTCGTTACTGTCCTGCCTCTGGCTGTGGCTTGCTTTGTGTCAAAACTGGTCGCTAGTCTCACAGCAGAAGGTAAGTTGATGATGGCGTCCCTGGGGAAAAGGTTTCTTTGTAGTCATTACTACCACCACAACTACCACCACAACTACCACACCACATAACTACTACCACACCACATAACCACTACCACTACCACCACAACTACCACATTCACACATGAGCACTACCACCACAACTACCACACCACATAACTACTACCACACCACATAACCACTACCACTACCACCACAACTACCACATTCACACATGACCACTACCACCACAACTACCACACCACATAACTACTACCACACAACATAACCACTACCACTACCACCACAACTACCACATTCACACATGAGCACTACCACCACAACTACCACACCACATAACTACTACCACACCACATAACCACTACCACTACCACCACAACTACCACATTCACACATGAGCACTACCACCACAACTACCACACCACATAACTACTACCACACCACATAACCACTACCACTACCACCACAACTACCACATTCACACATGAGCACTACCACCACAACTACCACACCACATAACTACTACCACACCACATAACCACTACCACTACCACCACAACTACCACATTCACACATGAGCACTACCACCACAACTACCACACCACATAACTACTACCACACCACATAACCACTACCACTACCACCACAACTACCACATTCACACATGAGCACTACCACCACAACTACCACACCACATAACTACTACCACACCACATAACCACTACCACTACCACCACAACTTCCACATTCACACATGGCCACTACCACCACAACTACCACATTCACACGTGACCACTACCACCACAACTACCACATTCACACATGACCACTACCACCACAACTACCACATTCACACATGACCACTACCACCACAACTACCACATTCACACATGACCACTACCACTACAACTACCACATTCACACATGACCACTACCACCACAACTTCCACATTCACACATGACCACTACCACCACAACTACCACATTCACACATGACCACTACCACCACAACCACCACATTCACACATGACCACTACCACCACAACTACCACATTCATACATGACCACTACCACCACAACTACCACATTCACACATGACCACTACCACCACAACTTCCACATTCACACATGACCACTACCACCACAACTACCACATTCACACATGACCACTACCACCACAACCACCACATTCACACATGACCACTACCACCACAACTACCACATTCACACATGACCACTACCACCACAACTACCACATTCACACATGACCACTACCACCACAACTTCCACATTCACACATGACCACTACCACCACAACTTCCACATTCACACATGACCACTACCACCACAACTACCACATTCACACATGACCACTACCACCACAACTACCACATTCACACATGACCACTACCACCACAACTACCACATTCACACATGACCACTACCACCACAACTACCACATTCACACATGACCACTACCACTACAACTACCACATTCACACATGACCACTACCACCACAACTACCACATTCACACATGACCACTACCACCACAACTACCACATTCACACATGACCACTACCACCACAACTACCACATTCACACATGACCACTACCACCACAACTACCACATTCACACATGACCACTACCACCACAACTACCACATTCACACATGACCACTACCACCACAACTACCACATTCACACATGACCACTACCACCACAACTACCACATTCACACATGACCACTACCACCACAACTACCACATTCACACATGACCACTACCACCACAACTACCACATTCACACATGACCACTACCACCACAACTACCACATTCACACAAGACCACTACCACCACAACTTCCACATTCACACATGACCACTACCACCACAACTACCACATTCACACATGACCACTACCACCACAACCACCACATTCACACATGACCACTACCACCACAACTACCACATTCACACATGACCACTACCACCACAACTACCACATTCACACATGACCACTACCACCACAACTACCACATTCACACATGACCACTACCACCACAACCACCACATTCACACATGACCACTACCACCACAACTACCACATTCACACATGACCACTACCACCACAACTACCACATTCACACATGACCACTACCACCACAACTACCACATTCACACATGACCACTACCACCACAACCACCACATTCACACATGACCACTACCACCACAACTACCACATTCACACATGACCACTACCACCACAACTACCACATTCACACATGACCACTACCACCACAACTTCCACATTCACACATGACCACTACCACCACAACTACCACATTCACACATGACCACTACCACCACAACCACCACATTCACACATGACCACTACCACCACAACTACCACATTCACACATGACCACTACCACCACAACTACCACATTCACACATGACCACTACCACCACAACTTCCACATTCACACATGACCACTACCACCACAACTTCCACATTCACACATGACCACTACCACCACAACTACCACACCACATAACTACTACCACTACCACCACAACTACCACACCACATGACCACTACCACACCACATAACCACTACCACTACCACCACAACTACCACACCACATAACTACTACCACTACCACCACAACTACCACACCGCATGACCACTACCACACCACATAACTACTAGCACTACCACCACAACTACCACAGCACATAACCAATACCACTACCACCACAACTACCACATTCACACGTGACCACTACCACCACAACTACCACACCACATAACCACTACCACACCACATAACCACTACCGCACCACATAACCACTACCACCACAACTACCACACCACATAACTACTACCACCACAACTACCACACACACCACATGACCACTACCACACAATACATAACCACTACCACACTACATAACCACTACCACCACAACTACCACACCACATAACTACTACCACCACAACTACCACACACACCACATGACCACTACCATCACTACATAACCACTACCACCACAACTACCACACCACATAACTACTACCACCACAACTACCACACTACATAACCACTACCACCACAACTACCACACCACATAACTACTACCACCACAACTACCACACACACCACATGACCACTACCATCACTACACCACCACCACCACCACCACCACATGGCCACCATCATTGTCTGCCGTTTGGAGATTATAGAGGTAGGTGATGGTCGTGGTGGTGGTGGTGTGCAGATGGTAGTCGTTGTGGTGGTGGTAGTGGTGTGGAGATGGTGGTGGTGGTGTGGAGATGGTAGTGGTGGTGGTGGTGGTGTGGAGATGGTAGTGGTGGTGGTGTGGAGATGGTAGTCGTGGTGGTGGTGTGGAGATGGTAGTCGTGGTGGTGGTGGTGTGGAGATGGTAGTGGTGGTGGTGGTGGTGTGGAGATGGTCGTGGTGGTGTGGAGATGGTAGTGGTGTGGAGATGGTAGTGGTGGTGGTGTGGAGATGATGATGTTGTTATGTCTGGAAGGAAAGGTCATAGGTTCATGTCACTA
>OZ024764.1:826311-843811 GCA_964016885.1 Eledone cirrhosa | reverse complement strand
TATATATATATATATAAATATATATATATATATATATATATATATATAGCGAACCTCAATCGTTAAGGTTGTCTTTATGCGGGTATGTCAATATTTATAAAACAAATTTGAATTTTATCTGATGAAAGCGCACCAAAATTTGCTTTGGTTGCCCTTAAAATATATATAATAAAATAAATATGGTTTTATAAATATAGTTTCCATTTATTAATATATTGAATATTTACTCCACTAAGCTGTTGAGTGCTTTATATCAGTTATAAACATTTTTTATCAGTTATAAACATTTTTTATACTAGCAGAATGGCCCGGTGTTGCTCGGGATTCTAAACAGTACAGAGAAGTACGGGATGCCTAGGCCTGGGGATGTCTACATTTTGTGCTTATGAAAAACATTAGTCGTAGATTACCAGGGTTTTAACTTAATTGGGTGCCTTTTTATATATATACAGGGTGCAGACGATATTTGTTCGAAGATTACTGTCTAGGAAAAAATAACTCAGTAGTTTTATTTTTTAAGATTTATTTATCAAACTTGGGTCAGTTTGTCTTCATGACTTGTTCTTTCGATCTCACTCGATAAACCCGCCATTGGCTTTGATGATGGCCTCAAGGCGGCCTAGGAACCAGCTACAGGCCTTGGTCACTGTCCCCCGACTTAGGCTCCTAAAGCCACTTGTGATCCTGGCTTTCAGATCGTCTTTCGTATTGCAGCTAGATCTGTTGGTGTCTCGTTCCACTGCACCCCACACATAGAATTCGAGGGAGTTGCAGTCAGGCGAGCTGGGAGGCCAGATCTCAGGTGAAGTGTGATCAACGAAGTTCTCTGACAGCCAGGCTTGGGTCTTTCGGCTGGTATGGCAGGGCGCTGAGTCTTGCTGCCACGCGTACGGCCTACCTGCAGCTACCTGGTCGATCCAGGGCTTTACTACCTCGCTCAGAACGCGGATGTAGCCATCGGTGTTCAGCTTGAGGCCCTCAGGGAAGAAGTGAGGTGGCATGACGTCACCTTGACTGCTGACGACACCGAAGACCAATGTTGTCGCTGGAAACTTTGTCTGCATGACTCTGGACACGTCTTTGGATGAGACAGTGAGCCACCTGTTGTTCTGGGAGTTGATCTTCTGGTCTTATTTGTCCTCCCGGATTCCAAGAAGAACTCTGTGTCTCTTCCACAAATTTGGAGGTTCAAAATTATTCATAATCAATTATTCTGAAAATAAATAATGGAAATATAGTCACTGTTTTTATGAAGACAAGAGTGACAACGGAAGTAAAAAAAAATTGCATAAAATTAGCAGTTGAAAATTGCGAACAAATATCGTCCTCACCCTGTATATGTATATGTGTGTGTGTGTGTGTGGAGTGAGGTGATCCAAGAAGACCTGGGATGAGGTGATAAAGGCCGACCTTACCCAATTGCACCTCTTAAAGGTGATGACACAGTGACACCGTGACCTCTGGCATCACGCAGTAATGCAGAAGACCCGACCCCCCTGTACACCTACATGACCACTTTACAGTGTGGACTGGGTGCTTTTTGTTGTGTCCCCTACATGTCCACTTTACAGTGTGGACTGGGTGCTTTTTGTTGTGACACCTACATGACCACTTTAAAGTGTGGATTGGGTACTTTTTGTTGTGACACCTACATGACCACTTTACAGTGTGGACTGGGTGCTTTTTGTTGTGGCACCTACATGACCACTTTACAGTGTGGACTGGGTACTTTTTGTTGTGACACCTACATGACCACTTTACAGTGTGGACTGGGTACTTTTTGTTGTGTCCCCTACATGACCACTTTATATATAGAGAGATCAATGTGAATGTTAAAGGGTTAAGCTACAAAAAGATATACAAGTGTGTGTGATGATAGGGAAAATGTCTGGTGTCTCTTGAAGCACTTGAGGCTAACACACATTCACTGCTATTGTCCTACACACATACATAAAGACATTCACACACACACATGTTGTTATTGCTGCTGTGCTTGTTGTTGTTGTTACTTTTAATATTTTTCTTACTTTCACTTTCTCCACCTCCTCCACCCCCACACTACCACCACGCTACTACCCTGTCTCTCCCACCACACCAACACTACCACCAACACCACCACAACCACTCCATCACCACTCACGACCACCACAACCACACACCCCTCCCATCAACCACTCCATCCCCCCACCATCACTACACCACCACCATCATCCCACCACCGCCTCACCACCACACCACACCGCCACCACCCCATCACCGCCTCACCACCCCACCACCGCCACTCAACACCACCACTACACCACCACTACCACTACATCACCACCACCACTCACCACCAACACACCCAAACCCTAACCCTAACCACTCACCACCACCACTACACCTCCACCACCACACCCCACCCCACCGCCTCACCACCCCACCCCACCGCCTCACCACCCCACCACCACTACACCACCACCACCACACCACCGCCTCACCACCCCACCACCACCACTACATCACCACCACTACACCACCACCACCACTACATCACCACCACCACTACACCTCCACCACCACACCCCACACCACCGCCTCACCACCCCACCACCACTCACCACCACTACCACCACCACCCCACACCACCACCACACCCCACACCCCACACCCCACCACCACAGGTGACAGTGAGTCAGCCCTCCAGAGGTCAGTGCTCCACTTCTCCAGTGGTTTATTTGGCCTCAGTGTGCTCTACAACTTATTCCAGTCCACCATGGTCTACCTGCTAGTGACCGCCACCTGTGGCTATGTCGTCATCAACGTCGCCATCTTTAAATGCCGCCCATTCTGCGGTGTCTGCGCATCCGCTGCCATTGTTGTCATTATCGTCTTGTTGTGAGTATAACTTCACTGTTTCTCTCTCTCTCTCTCTCTCTCTCTCTCTGTGTTTGGGTGTGTGTGTGTGTGTTTGTATGTATGTGTGTGTGTGTTTGTATGTGTGTGTGTTTGTATGTATGTGTGTGTGTATGTATGTGTGTGTGTGTGTGTGTTTGTCTGTTTGTGTGTGTTGGTGTGAGTGTGTGTATGTGTCAGTGTGTGTGTATGTATGTTTGTGTGTGATTTTGTCAGTATGTATATGTGTGTGTGTGTGTTTGTCTGTTTGTGTGTGTGTTTGTATGTGTGTATGTGTGTATGTGTGTGTGTCTGTGTATGTTTGTGTGTGTTTGTGTGTATGTGTGTGTGTTTGTATGTATGTGTGTGTGTTTGTGTGTTTGTCTGTATGTGTGTGTGTTTGTATGTTTGTGTGTGTGTTTGTGTCTGTATGTATGTGTATGTGTGTATGTGTGTATGTATGTGTGTGTGTTTGTATGTATGTGTTTGTATGTATGTGTTTGTATGTGTGTGTTTGTATGTGTGTGTGTTTGTATGTGTGTGTGTATGTATGTGTGTGTGTTTGTCTGTTTGTGTGTGTGTATGTATGTGTGTGTGTTTGTATGTTTGTGTGTGTGTTTGTATGTGTTGGTGTGAGTGTATGTATGTTTGTGTGTGTGTATGTGTGTGATTTTGTCAGTATGTATATGTGTGTGTGTGTGTTTGTATGTATGTGTGTGTGTTTGTATGTTTGTGTGTGTGTTTGTATGTGTGTGTATGTGTATGTGTGTTTGTATGTATGTGTGTGTGTTTGTCTGTATGTGTATGTGTTTGTGTGTATGTGTGTGTGTTTGTCTGTATGTGTGTGTGTTTGTGTGTTTGTATGTGTGTGTGTGTTTGTATGTATGTGTGTGTGTTTTTCTGTATGTGTGTGTGTTTGTGTCTGTATGTATGTGTATGTGTATATGTATGTGTGTGTATTTGTATGTATGTGTGTGTGTGTGTATGTATGTGTGTTTGTATGTGTGTGTCTGTCTATGTGTGTGTGTGTATGTCTGTTTGTATGTATGTCTGTGTGTGTGTATGTCTGTCTGTTTGTATGTGTGTGTGTGTGTGTATCTGTGTATGTATGTATGTGTGTGTGTATGTTTTTGTGTCTGTATGTATGTGTGTTTGTGTATCTGTATGTGTGTATGTGTGTGTGTATGTCTGTGTGTCTGTATGTGTCTATGTCTGTCTGTATGTGTGTCTGTATGTGTCTATGTCTGTCTGTATGTCTGTGTGTGTGTGTGTCTGTCTGTCTGTGTGTATGTGTGTGTCTGTGTGTCTCTATGTCTGTCTGTATGTGTGTGTGTGTGTGTGTGTCTGTTTGTGTGTATGTGTGTGTGTGTCTGTCTGTGTATGTGTGTGTCTGTTTGTATGCACAGTCAGTATGATATATTCATCTCTGACCCTTAATATGTATCATTCATTGCTCCCAATTATTCTTGTATTTCTTCACTTTCTCTACTTTCCCCAGGGAGTTGTTTATTGTGGATTCAGCATCTTGGCACAAAATTAGAGGTAAGTGACTGAAAGGGGGTTCTTGGGTGGGGCTGGACCCTCATACACATGAAATAATAAAAGCCACAACAGAACCCCCAATTTTACATTTCAAAGGTGGCTTGGTACATGAAATTAGAAGTATCATAAAGCTTGGGTAATGACTGAAAGAATGAGATGGCGTTCCTCTGAAGGGTCTTTGGAGTAACATTACCCAATAAAGTGTGTAGCTCAGACATCAGAGAGTCACTCCAGGTAGAGCTGCTACTTCTCTAAATTGAGAGATCACAGCTCTGATACTACAGACATGTGGTTAGAATGTCACAGGAAAGAATCTTTGTATTGAGAGATCACAGCTCTGATACTACAGACATGTGGTTAGAATGTCACAGGAAAGAATCTTTGTATTGAGAGATCACAGCTCTGATACTACAGACATGTGGTTAGAATGTCTCAGGAAAGAATCTCTGAATTGAGAGATCACAGCTCTGATACTACAGACATGTGGTTAGAATGTCTCAGGAAAGAATCTCTGAATTGAGAGATCACAGCTCTGATACTACAGACATGTGGTTAGAATGTCTGAGGAAAGAATCTCTGAATTGAGAGATCACAGCTCTGATACTACAGACATGTGGTTAGAATGTCTGAGGAAAGAATCTCTGAATTGAGAGATCACAGCTCTGATACTACAGACATGTGGTTAGCATGTCTGAGGAAAGAATCTTTGTATTGTGAGATCACAGCTCTGATACTACAGACATGTGGTTAGAATGTCTCAGGAAAGAATCTCTGAATTGAGAGATCACAGCTCTGATACTACAGACATGTGGTTAGAATGTCTCAGGAAAGAATCTCTGAATTGAGAGATCACAGCTCTGATACTACAGACATGTGGTTAGAATGTCTGAGGAATGAATCTCTGAATTGAGAGATCACAGCTCTGATACTACAGACATGTGGTTAGAATGTCTGAGGAAAGAATCTTTGTATTGAGAGATCACAGCTCTGATACTACAGACATGTGGTTAGAATGTCTCAGGAGAGAATCTCTGAATTGAGAGATCACAGCTCTGATACTACAGACATGTGGTTAGAATGCCTGAGGAAAGAATCTCTGAATTGAGAGATCACAGCTCTGATACTACAGACATGAGGTTAGAATGTCTCAGGAGAGAATCTCTGTATTGAGAGACCACAGCTCTGATACTATAGACATGAGGTTAGAATGTCTGAGGAAAGAATCTCTGAATTGAGAGACCACAGCTCTGATACTACAGACATGTGGTTAGAATGTCTCAGGAAAGAATCTCTGAATTGAGAGATCACAGCTCTGATACTACAGACATGTGGTTAGAATGTCTCAGGAAAGAATCTCTGAATTGAGAGATCACAGCTCTGATACTACAGACATGTGGTTAGAATGTCTCAGGAAAGAATCTCTGAATTGAGAGATCACAGCTCTGATACTACAGACATGTGGTTAGAATGTCTCAGGAAAGAATCTCTGAATTGAGAGATCACAGCTCTGATACTACAGACATGTGGTTAGAATGTCTCAGGAAAGAATCTCTGAATTGAGAGATCACAGCTCTGATACTACAGACATGTGGTTAGAATGTCTCAGGAAAGAATCTCTGAATTGAGAGATCACAGCTCTGATACTACAGACATGTGGTTAGAATGTCTCAGGAAAGAATCTCTGAATTGAGAGATCACAGCTCTGATACTACAGACATGTGGTTAGAATGTCTCAGGAAAGAATCTCTGAATTGAGAGATCACAGCTCTGATACTACAGACATGTGGTTAGAATGTCTCAGGAAAGAATCTCTGAATTGAGAGATCACAGCTCTGATACTACAGACATGTGGTTAGAATGTCTGAGGAAAGAATCTCTGAATTGAGAGATCACAGCTCTGATACTACAGACATGTGGTTAGAATGTCTGAGGAAAGAATCTCTGAATTGAGAGATCACAGCTCTGATACTACAGACATGTGGTTAGAATGTCTCAGGAAAGAATCTCTGAATTGAGAGATCACAGCTCTGATACTACAGACATGTGGTTAGAATGTCTCAGGAAAGAATCTCTGAATTGAGAGATCACAGCTCTGATACTACAGACATGTGGTTAGAATGTCTCAGGAAAGAATCTCTGAATTGAGAGATCACAGCTCTGATACTACAGACATGTGGTTAGAATGTCTCAGGAAAGAATCTCTGAATTGAGAGATCACAGCTCTGATACTACAGACATGTGGTTAGAATGTCTCAGGAAAGAATCTCTGAATTGAGAGATCACAGCTCTGATACTACAGACATGTGGTTAGAATGTCTCAGGAAAGAATCTCTGAATTGAGAGATCACAGCTCTGATACTACAGACATGTGGTTAGAATGTCTCAGGAAAGAATCTCTGAATTGAGAGATCACAGCTCTGATACTACAGACATGTGGTTAGAATGTCTCAGGAAAGAATCTCTGAATTGAGAGATCACAGCTCTGATACTACAGACATGTGGTTAGAATGTCTGAGGAAAGAATCTCTGAATTGAGAGATCACAGCTCTGATACTACAGACATGTGGTTAGAATGTCTGAGGAAAGAATCTCTGAATTGAGAGATCACAGCTCTGATACTACAGAC
This sequence comes from Eledone cirrhosa, assembly GCA_964016885.1. Classification (NCBI taxonomy): domain Eukaryota; kingdom Metazoa; phylum Mollusca; class Cephalopoda; order Octopoda; family Eledonidae; genus Eledone; species Eledone cirrhosa. The sequence goes on along the minus strand of OZ024764.1, from coordinate 836,769 downwards.
ATGTGGTTAGAATGTCTCAGGAAAGAATCTCTGAATTGAGAGATCACAGCTCTGATACTACAGACATGTGGTTAGAATGTCTCAGGAAAGAATCTCTGAATTGAGAGATCACAGCTCTGATACTACAGACATGTGGTTAGAATGTCGCAGGAAAGAATCTCTGAATTGAGAGATCACAGCTCTGATACTACAGACATGTGGTTAGAATGTCTCAGGAAAGAATCTCTGAATTGAGAGATCACAGCTCTGATACTACAGACATGTGGTTAGAATGTCTCAGGAAAGAATCTCTGAATTGAGAGATCACAGCTCTGATACTACAGACATGTGGTTAGAATGTCGCAGGAAAGAATCTCTGAATTGAGAGATCACAGCTCTGATACTACAGACATGTGGTTAGAATGTCTCAGGAAAGAATCTCTGAATTGAGAGATCACAGCTCTGATACTACAGACATGTGGTTAGAATGTCTCAGGAAAGAATCTCTGAATTGAGAGATCACAGCTCTGATACTACAGACATGTGGTTAGAATGTCGCAGGAAAGAATCTCTGAATTGAGAGATCACAGCTCTGATACTACAGACATGTGGTTAGAATGTCTCAGGAAAGAATCTCTGAATTGAGAGATCACAGCTCTGATACTACAGACATGAGGTTAGAATGTTTCAGGAAAGAGACCTGCGGCTCAGTAGTTACAGATGATGTTGATCTTTTCTTCTTTTCAGGTTATAGCTACTGTCTCTCAGAGAGTGGGATTGGCTCAGTGCACAGTCTTTCCTCACTTTAAAACATATCTTCATGCACAGGCATTGCACGATAGAATTAATTGATAGACTCCCGTCTCACCCATGCTAGCGTGGAAGAACGGATGTAAAACGGTGATGATGATGATAATTATTAATAATGGTATATCATGCAATGGCCATACTCGATAACGAGGGGGCAGCCATCATATATATATATATGTTGCCCACACTTCTACTGCTACTACTATCACTATCACTACTACTACTACTACTATCACCACTACTACTACTACCACTACTATCACTATCACTACTACTACTACTACTATCACCACTACTACTACTACCACTACTATCACTATCACCACTACTACTACTACCCACACTACTACTACTACTACTACTATTACCACTACTATCACTACTGCTGCTGCTACTATCACTACTACCACTACTATCACTACTACTACTACCACTACTGCTGCTGCTGCTGCTACTACTACTACTGCTGCTACTTCTACTACCACTACTATTACTACTACCACTACTACTATTACTACCACCACTACTACTACTGCTACTATTACTACTACTACTACCACCACCACTACTACTATTACTACCACTATCACCACTACTACCACTGCTACTACTACTACTACCACTACTACTATTACTACCACTACTACTACTACCACTATCACCACTACTACCACTGCTACTACTACTACTACTACTACTACTACTACTACAGTTTCCCTCCTTATTACTCCTCAACAGGTTCACAGATGATTATGTCCATGAAGATCATCTCGTTAGCGTTTGATGTGAGTGACTCAGCGGTGAGCAAACTCCCAGATATATGGCAATACCATGGTTATGTGTATAATGTAGGGACGGTCATATTTGGACCCTGGATCAGTTTTCACCAGTATTGCACTATCACACAGCAGAACCTCAGACCAATGGTAAGTTAAGTTTAAATACTTTAACCCTTTAACATCTAAATTACTCTATATATACTATTGTATTGTCACAGTAAAGGCTTTACCTCACATAATATCTCACATAACATTTACATTACTCTATATATACTATTGTATTTTCACAGTAAAGGCTTTACCTCACATAATATCTCACATAACATTTACATTACTCTATATATACTATTGTATTGTCACAGTAAAGGCTTTACCTCACATAATATCTCACATAACATTTACTTTACTCTATATATACTATTGTATTGTCACAGTAAAGGCTTTACCTCACATAATATCTCACATAACATTTACTTTACTCTATATATACTATTGTATTGTCACAGTAAAGGCTTTACCTCACATAATATCTCACATAACAGTTACATTACTCTATATATACTATTGTATTTTCACAGTAAAGGCTTTACCTCACATAATATCTCACATAACATTTACATTACTCTATATATACTATTGTATTTTCACAGTAAAGGCTTTACCTCACATAATATCTCACATAACATTTACTTTACTCTATATATACTATTGTATTGTCACAGTAAAGGCTTTACCTCACATAATATCTCACATAACATTTACATTACTCTATATATACTATTGTATTGTCACAGTAAAGGCTTTACCTCACATAATATCTCACATAACATTTACTTTACTCTATATATACTATTGTATTGTCACAGTAAAGGCTTTACCTCACATAATATCTCACATAACATTTACTTTACTCTATATATACTATTGTATTGTCACAGTAAAGGCTTTACCTCACATAATATCTCACATAACAGTTACATTACTCTATATATACTATTGTATTTTCACAGTAAAGGCTTTACCTCACATAATATCTCACATAACATTTACATTACTCTATATATACTATTGTATTTTCACAGTAAAGGCTTTACCTCACATAATATCTCACATAACATTTACTTTACTCTATATATACTATTGTATTGTCACAGTAAAGGCTTTACCTCACATAATATCTCACATAACATTTACTTTACTCTATATATACTATTGTATTGTCACAGTAAAGGCTTTACCTCACATAATATCTCACATAACATTTACATTACTCTCTATATACTATTGTATTGTCACAGTAAAGGCTTTACCTCACATAATATCTCACATAACATTTACATTACTCTATATATACTATTGTATTTTCACAGTAAAGGCTTTACCTCACATAATATCTCATAATATTTACATTACTCTATATATACTATTGTATTTTCACAGTAAAGGCTTTACCTCACATAATACCTCACATAACATTTACATTACTCTATATATACTATTGTATTTTCACAGTAAAGGCTTTACCTCACATAATATCTCACATAACATTTACATTACTCTATATATACTATGGTATTTTCACAGTAAAGGCTTTACCTCACATAATATCTCACATAACATTTACATTACTCTATATATACTATTGTATTGTCACAGTAAAGGCTTTACCTCACATAATATCTCACATAACATTTACATTACTCTATATATACTATTGTATTGTCACAGTAAAGGCTTTACCTCACATAATATCTCACATAAAATTTACATTACTCTATATATACTATGGTATTTTCACAGTAAAGGCTTTACCTCACATAATATCTCACATAACATTTACATTACTCTATATATACTATTGTATTTTACTATTATATTATTTTACGATCGTTTCGGAGGGTTGATCATATTGATATATTGTCTGATCTATAGCCGTTAGAGAACTGTATATATCAGACAGGTTCGATCAGACCATCTTCTTCAGAAACAATTGGTAAAGACCCTACCACAAAAGTTAGACCACATTGTGTATATATGTATATATATATATGCAGAAGGTAAACAGAAATAACAACACAATCGGTACAGTATACGGAAGGAATATATTAGGTTAAAGCTTGATATAACAGGAAGAGGGTCTTAACGTTTTGGGCGCTAGTCCTTCATCAGAAGAAAGAATGAGAAAGAAGATAGATTGAGGGGACGGGTGGGGTGGAATTGGAAAAAATGTCTTTAGATAAAAATAACAGGTCCATTCATGTTGACATCTCTTGGAAAACTGTTGGTGCTGGCGTTTTGTGTATAATATATTATTTTAGAAAAGTGGATGATGGAGTGTGTCTACCTGAAAGGGAAAAAAAAAGCGTTTTGTAAAAAGTGCTATACTTGAGCACGTGTGTAAGCATGTGTGTGTGTGTTGTTATACGTCCGTACGAGATTCCCATCGCTTTCTCTTCATCATTAACATCTCCTCTTACAACTAATAGATGCCGACTATATATGCTCACTCCACTTTTCCACTCCACACATACACACCCTTATATTAACATACTTTTGCTCATAGCTTCGTACTTACATGCATGCACACTCTTTTACTCACACACACACACACACACACACACACATATATATATATAGTATTAAGGATACTATTTATGGTTATGTATATACTAAAACTTTTTATAGTTATATATATTTTAAACCCTAAATAGTGAAAGACAGTAATTTATTACTACCTTATTACCAGTAAGATAAATAGCTCAATGTAATAACATCAGTTGTTCTACAGAGCAGTTATATAGAAATTACAAGAATCAAAGCTATGTTCAAACCATTTATTAGCTTACAATTGTTTCATCCAAACCGAGGCTTGGAGTCTTCGGAGCATTTTTCAATGCTTGTACAAATAATTGACCTCCTATCCAACGCAAGAGACATACAGATACATATGTATATATATTGATGTACAGTGGAGTGACATATATTATATTATTATAATATATTATAATAATATAATATATGTCACGTTGGAAAGGAGGTCATGAATGTATACAAACATTAAATAATGCTCCGAAGACTCCAAGCCTCGGTTTGGATGAAACAATTGTAAGCTAATAAATGGTTTGAACAGAACTTTGATTCCTGTGAATTCTATATATATATATATATATATATATATCAAACCCTAAATTCCCGCTCCCTAATATCTTCTCCACCACACTCTACAACATGCGGTCAACCCCCCCCCCCCTCTCTCTCTCTCTATCCATATATAAGATAAAGTAACTCACTTTCGCCAATTTGTGGTAGATTCTCTTTCATGGTAAAATGTAATGTACTCATTTTTCTAGCTTTCTAACATCCGCTTATTCCATAGTCCTTCCAAACCTATTTCCTCCTGTATTTTCCAAAACAAATCTCTTGTATTTTGTCCTGATTGTAAAATACGGAAGTTTTTGACGTATCTTACTAAACAAATCTTGTATTTTTGTTTACGTTCGTAAAATACAAGGATCTCACTTAAACCTATTCTTCTCGCTAATAACTCAACACCCCTCCCTCCCGCCCCCACGCACCACCATTATTATCACGTGGACCAATCATAAGCCAGAGGCCTATACTATCGCTTACCTGGTCGCCTTCGGTATGTAGGATGGAAGGACTACGGAGTTCCGGAGAGTTGAAGAGAGAAAAATCTGGACGCTCAGCGACAATGCTAAAGTTAAAGACAAACACACCTCGTGGACGAGAATACGAACATGCCTCTTTGTTTCGGCCGCGGATGGCTAACATAACCCCATCTCCCCCCTCTCCCCACCTTTCCCACCCCCCAAACGCAATCCAAAACTTCAGATTTGGTACCTTGAATGTAGGCACCTTAAAGGGTCGCTCTAACGAGGTTGTAGAAATACTTGAACGTAAGGAGGTCGATGTTTGTTGTATTCAAGAGACCAGGTGGAGAGGTGGATCTGCTAGATTCATTGTGGGTAGAAAACGATGCTATAAGCTTTTCTGGGTGGGAAACGACAATGGGCTGGGTGGAGTAGGAATCATGGTAGCAGAAAAGTGGGCAGATAAGATAATAGACGTAAATAGAGTGAACGACAGAATAATTAAAATAAGATTTGTCCTCAATAGAACCACGGTGACAGTAATATCCGCGTACGCACCCCAATCCGGACTGCCCAGCACTATAAAAGACAGATTCTATGAGACACTGATGCTCACTACCTCCCAAATAACCGACAGTGACTATATAATTATTGCAGGCGACCTAAACGGTCACGTTGGACAACATTGTGACGGCTACGATGAAATCCATGGAGGCTATGGGTTTGGTACTAGAAATGAGGAAGGCTCCAGAATCCTGGAATTCTGTGACGCAAATAACCTAACTATCTGCAACACTAACTTCAAAAAACGAGACAATCACTTGATCACCTACAGTTCAGGGGAACATACCAGCTAGGTAGATTATATCCTTACCAGAAGACGTGACAAAGTGACTGTTGTAAACACTAAATCCCTCCCCCATGAAGAATGCACCTCCCAACATAGACTGATAATTAGCGACCTAATAGTCAGGACGAGACGTACTAGGCAACAGAAGAGGACTACCCTCAGGAGAAAAATATGGAAGCTAAAGGACCCCACAGCCAAAAATAAATTCCAAAGCATATTACTTGATGCTTTCGACAGTAAGGAAGAGCAAATAGAGTCGTACAAGGTAGAGGAACAGTGGGAATTCCTGAAAGCAAACCTGCTGACGGCGACAGACGAAGTCTGTGGCTGGAGCAGGCCTGTAGGCAGGAGGAGAGTAACATGGTGGTGGAACAGTAAGGTGGAGGGGTCAATTAAGGCCAAAAAGCAGGCTTGGAAAGTATGGCGGGATGGGGGAAGCAGAGAAGACTATCAAGTGGCCAGGAGGGAATCTAGGAGACAAGTGTACTTCGCAAGAAGGGAAGCAGAGGAAAGAAAGTTCAAGCATGTTCTACAACGTGAGGTGTTCAGGATTGCTAGGCAATGTGTCAAGGAAAACAGTGATATTGTCGGGGAGAAGTGTGTACTTAACGATGACGGCGTACTTGCCATCACCGACGCCAATAAGAAGGTAGCTTGGAAGTGTCACTATAAAAGACTACTCAATGAGGAGAATAAATGGGAGAAAGACAGTCTCCCCCACATCGACCCAATAGAGGGACCAGCAGTGTTAGTCGAGGGTAGTATAATAAGTAAGGCAATCAAAGATATGCAGACAGGCAAGGCGGCTGGGCCTTCGGAAATAGTTGCCGAGATGCTGAAGGCATCTGGTACGGTGGGACACACCATGGTCACCCGGATAGTCAACCAAGTCATACAGAATGGGGTTGTTCCGAAGGACTGGCGTAGCAGCATTATCGTTAACTGTTATAAGGGTAAAGGAGATGCCCTAGATAGGAGTAACTATAGAGGCATTAAATTAATCGACCAGGTCATGAAGGTCACGGAAAAAGTAATAGCGCAACTAATCAGAGAGCGAATTGATCTAGATGAAATGCAGTTTGGGTTTGTGTCAGGAAAAAGTATCACAGACGCTCTTTTCATTGTACGACAACTACAGGAGAAGTACCTAGCTAAAAGTAAACCCCTATACTTAGCTTTCGTCGACTTGGAGAAGGCCTTCGACAGAGTCCCCCGTTCCATTATCTGGTGGGCTCTTAGAAAACTAGGTGTCGATGAATGGCTTGTGAGAGCTATACAAGCCATGTATAAAGAAACAGTCAGCAAGGTTAGAATTAACAACGAATATAGTGAAGAGTTTAGTGTAAAAGTTGGTGTTCATCAGGGCTCTGTTCTTAGCCCCCTACTATTTATTATTGCCCTCCAGGCTATAACAGTGGAGTTCAAGACCGGCTGCCCATGGGAACTCCTATACGCAGATGATCTAACGCTCATAGCTGAGTCAATGGCCGAGCTAGAGAAGAAATTCCAAACATGGAAGCACGGGCTAGAATCAAAAGGCCTTAAAATTAACCTGGCTAAGACTAAAGTTCTAGTTTGTAAGAAAGAAAATAAGGCGGCGGTCCCTTCCGGGAAATGGCCATGCTCAGTGTGTAGGAAAGGCGTAGGTAGAAACTCCATTTTATGTCCCAAATGCAAAGTATGGGTGCATAAAAGATGTAGTGGGATCACAGGAAAGCTAACTAAGAACATAGATTTTACATGTGGCCGGTGTTCTGGGGCAATAAGTAGCAGCAAGTGCCCACAAAATACTAGCTCTTTCAACTGCGCAGAGGGTTCTATAGAAATAGTGGACAGCTTCCGTTACCTGGGTGACAAAATCAGCAGTGGGGGAGGGTGCTCTGAAAGTACAGTAGCTAGAGTCAGAACTGGGTGGAAAAAGTTCAGAGAGCTTATACCACTATTAGCCGCTAAAGGGTTCTCCCTAAAAATGAAAGGCAGGTTGTACGATGCCTGCATACGAACAGCAATGTTGCATGGCAGTGAGACCTGGGCATTGTGTGCAGAGGATATACGCAGACTAGAGAGAAACGAAGCTTGCATGCTCTGCTGGATGTGTAATAGTAATATACGTGAACGACAAAGCATAAACGAACTAAGGAAAAAATTAGAAATAAGAGGGATCAGATGTTGTTTGCTCGAGAGAAGGCTACGTTGGTATGGTCACGTGATGCGCATGAAGGACGATAGCTGTATAACAAAGTGCAGGGCAATAAAGATAGACGGTAGCCACGGAATAGGCAGACCCAGAAAAACCTGGGACGAACTGATAAACTCTGACCTCACACACTTACACCTTACCAAGACAATGTCACTGGACCGAGACCTTTGGCGGTACTCAGTAATAGAGAAGACCCGCCTTACCTAAATACAAAGTAAAACCTACTACAGTCAGTAGGCATCTCTAACAAAATACACCCCCGTCCCACCACCCCCACCCCATCCACACCGCCCCCCCTTCTATGTAAAGTTATGTTGGTGCCACACCATCCAGACTGAAACAAATGAGATCGTGTAGGTGTCACGACAAAAAAAACACACAGTCCACGCTGTAATGTGGCCGTGTAGGCAACACGGTAAAAACCTCCCAGACCCACACTGTAAATGTGGTTGGTGTTAGGAAGGGCATCCAACTGTAGAAAACCTGCCAGACAGTCCTATGCGAGCAAGACAATCACTCTTGCCTCAAGTGGGAAAACCCCCGTCCAAACCCATGCAAGCGTGGAACACGGACGTTAAACGATGATGATGATGATGATGATGATGATAGATATATATATATATATATATATATATATATATATATATATATATATATATATATATATATATATATATATATATATGGAGGCACATGGCTTAGTGGTTAGAGCATTGGCCTTGCAATCGAAAGGTTGTGAGTTCAATTCTCAGACCGGGTGATGTGTTGTTTCCTTGAGCAAGACACTTTATTTCACATTGCTCCAGTTTACTCAGCTGTAGAAATGAGATGATAGGGACTGGGGTCCATATCATTCCACTGCAAAGTCGTCGTGGAGGTGCCACGGCAAAAAAAGCACCCAGCACTCACTGTAAATGAGGTTGGTGTTAGGAAGGGCATCCAGCTGTAGAAATCAAGCCAGAATCAGTTCCCGTCCCACCCTTGCAAGCAGGGGAAAAGCGGACGTAAAATGAAATGATGAAATGATGATGATATATATATATATATATATAAGTATGTTTTGAAACAGTGAGCAGGTTTGACATTAGAAAATAGAATAGCTTTCACCGTATTTTTGACTAAAGAAATGTTAGCCTGATAATGGGGTTTAGAACCCTCAGATAAAATGGAAAAAGATGAGTATTGACGTCAATACTCATCTTTTTCCATTTATCTGAGGGTTCTAAACCCCATTATCAGGCTAAAATTTCTTTAGTCAAAAATACAGTGAAAGCTATTCTATTTCCTAATATATATATATGGAATCCTCTTTATAATCTTTCTATTTACAGAACTTAGCGTGGTTATTCAAGTTATTGAAGAGTATTGTCTCAGCCCTAATATGTCTGGTGATATCAACATGTGCTGTGACCTCAATTATACAGGACCATCACTGGAAGTAAGTAGTGGTAGCACTGTTTATGTCTGTGTGTGTGTATGCATATATATATATATATATATATATATATATATATATATATATATATATATATATATATACATATATACATATATATATATGTATATAGTAATCTATATATTAATTTCAACAATGTCAGTATTCCGTGTGTCAATTCTCGATTATCATTGGTTCATAGGTTTCAAACGACTCTGCCCACCTCAACGACGCCAAACTTAAATTAATATGCATAATGCCAATGAGGGAGTGAGAGGGGAGAGTAAGAAACAGAGAGGCAAAGTGAACGCTGTAACTATTACCATGTGTACGCGTGTATGTACGTGCACATATGTTTATGTGTGTGTGCGTGCGTGCAGCGTTCCACAGAAAGTAAGAGCAATTCGACTTTATCAAACAGTGAAGTACAGCGGCGACGGCGTGCAGCCAGGAATGAAGAAAAACGGGCCGAACAGCGCCATCGGAACGCTGAACTTGAGAGGAGAAGACGTGCTGCCATGAATGAAGAGGAGCTGGCTGAACAACGCCAACGAAACACTGGAGCCAATCAGCGACGGCATGCTGCGATGGTTGAAGACGAACTGGCTGAGCATCATCTTTTATATTAATTATCTATATCTACATCTACATATAATATAAAAGATTGGAACTTCCATCATACTTTATATATATTTTCTCACTGAAACTACAGTATATATATTTTCTCACTGAAACTACAGTGTATATATTTTCTCACTGAAACTACAGTATATATATTTTCTCACTGAAACTAC
>OZ024764.1:811311-821311 GCA_964016885.1 Eledone cirrhosa | reverse complement strand
ATTAGAAACCATTATTACGGTGGATTGGCAGTACTGGTAGAGGGTCGGACGCCATGCTTTGCAGCAAAGAGTTACGGCCCTTTACGGTCTGAGTTCAATTCCCGCCAAGGTTAACTTTGCCTTTCATCCTTATAGGGTCGATAAATAAAGTACCAGTAATACACTGGGATAATTGCTGGCCTTGTGCCAAAAGTAGAAATAATTATTACAAGATGTTTTTATTAATTAATGATTTTTTTTTTTATTTCTTCTGGCTATTTTCACCTGAAAACCCACCTAAAACTCCATCTAAATCCCTAAATACCTCTCCTCCCCCCCTATTTGCTACAAAGCTTGCTGTAACCACCATCACCACCATCACACATACTATATACTAACACAAACCTTAACCCTTTAGCATTTATATAACTCTATATATAGTGGTCATGTAGGTGTCACAACAAAAAGTACCCAGTCCACACTGTAAAGTGGTCATGTAGGTCTCACAACAAAAAGTACCCAGTCCACACTGTAAAGTGGTCATGTAGGTGTCACAACAAATAGTACCCAGTCCACACTGTAGAGTGGTCATGTAGGTGTCACAACAAAAAGCACCCAGTCCACACTGTAAAGTGGTCATGTAGGTGTCACAACAAAAAGCACCCAGTCCACACTGTAAAGTGGTCATGTAGGTGTCACAACAAATAGTACCCAGTCCACACTGTAAAGTGGTCATGTAGGTCTCACAACAAAAAGCACCCAGTCCACACTGTAAAGTGGTCATGTAGGTGTCACAACAAACAGCACCCAGTCCACACTGTAAAGTGGTCATGTAGGTGTCACAACAAATAGTACCCAGTCCACACTGTAAAGTGGTCATGTAGGTGTCACAACAAAAAGTACCCAGTCCACACTGTAAAGTGGTCATGTAGGTGTCATAACAAATAGTACCCAGTCCACACTGTAATGTGGTTGGCATTAGGAAGGGTATCCAGCTGTAGAAACAAAACCCAAATCATCCCCGGGTGAGTAAAACATGGTCCTCTGACCTGCTTCTCTCCCTAAGGGTCAACCCGTCCTACCCATGCTAGCATGGAAAATGGACATCAAATGATGATGATGATGATGCTATTGTATTTTGATAGTAATGGCTTTACCTCACATAATATGGAATCTATGAGATTTTGGTATTATTTATTTTGAGAACAATACCTTAACATCAGTATGAGCAGCCAGACATGGCTGGTTTAACACAACAAACTGATTAACTAGAGAATTTCAGTGTTGTTTAACCCCAGGTCAGTCCTGATCCAGTAGAACTATGATCAAAGATGTTCCAGGTGTGACCATCCTGTCTTATATACAGACACAGTGTACCTAGGACTACATTATCTAATGTGTCCTGTCTTATATACAGACACAGTGTACCTAGGACTACATTATCTAATGTGTCCTGTCTTATATACAGACACAGTGTACCTAGGACTACATTATCTAATGTGTCCTGTCTTATATACAGACACAGTGTATCTAGGACTACATTATCTAATGTGTCCTGTCTTATATACAGACACAGTGTACCTAGGACTACATTATCTAATGTGTCCTGTCTTATATACAGACACAGTCTATCTAGGACTACATTATTTAATGTGTCCTGTCTTATATACAGACACAGTCTACCTAGGACTACATTATCTAATGTGTCCTGTCTTATATACAGACACAGTCTACCTAGGACTACATTATCTAATGTGTCCTGTCTTATATACAGACACAGTGTATCTAGGACTACATTATCTAATGTGTCCTGTCTTATATACAGACACAGTGTATCTAGGACTACATTATCTAATGTGTCCTGTCTTATATACAGACACAGTGTATCTAGGACTACATTATTGGCAGTATCAGTAGAGGGTCGGACGCCATGCTTTCCAGCATAGTTACGCCCCTTTACGATCTGAGTTCAAATCCCGCCGAGGTTGACTTTGCCTTTCATCCTTACGGGGTCGATAAAATAAAGTACCAGTAATGCACTGGGTAATTGCTGGCCTTGTGCCTAAAGTAGAAACAATTATCTAATGTGTCCTGTCTTATATACAGACACAGTGTATCTAGGACTACATTATCTAATGTGTCCTGTCTTATATACAGACACAGTGTACCTAGGACTACACTATCTAATGTGTCCTGTCTTATATACAGACAGTGTACCTAGGACTACATTATCTAATGTGTCCTGTCTTATATACAGACACAGTGTATCTAGGACTACATTATCTAATGTGTCCTGTCTTATATACAGACACAGTGTACCTAGGACTACACTATCTAATGTGTCCTGTCTTATATACAGACAGTGTATCTAGGACTACATTATCTAATGTGTCCTGTCTTATATACAGACACAGTGTATCTAGGACTACATTATCTAATGTGTCCTGTCTTATATACAGACAGTCTATCTAGGACTACATTATCCAATGTGTCCTATCTTATATACAGACACAGTCTACTTAGGACTACATTATCTAATGTGTCCTGTCTTATATACAGACACAGTCTATCTAGGACTACATTATCTAATGTGTCTTGTCTTATATACAGACACAGTGTACCTAGGACTACATTATCTAATGTGTCCTGTCTTATATACAGACACAGTCTATCTAGGACTACATTATCTAATGTGTCCTGTCTTATATACAGACACAGTCTATCTAGGACTACATTATCTAATGTGTCTTGTCTTATATACAGACACAGTGTATCTAGGACTACATTATCTAATGTGTCCTGTCTTATATACAGACATAGTGTATCTAGGACTACATTATCTAATGTGTCCTGTCTTATATACAGACACAGTCTATCTAGGACTACACTATCTAATGTGTCCTATATTATATACAGACACAGTGTACCTAGGACTACATTATCTAATGTGTCCTGTCTTATATACAGACACAGTCTATCTAGAACTACATTATCTAATGTGTCCTGTCTTATATACAGACACAGTGTATCTAGGACTACACTATCTAATGTGTCCTGTCTTATATACAGACACAGTGTACCTAGGACTACATTATCTAATGTGTCCTGTCTTATATACAGACACAGTGTATCTAGGACTACACTATCTAATGTGTCCGGTCTTATATACAGACACAGTGTATCTAGGACTACACTATCTAATGTGTCCTGTCTTATATACAGACACAGTGTATCTAGGACTACATTATCTAATGTGTCCTGTCTTATATACAGACACAGTGTATCTAGGACTACACTATCTAATGTGTCCTGTCTTATATACAGACACAGTGTACCTAGGACTACATTATCTAATGTGTCCTGTCTTATATACAGACACAGTGTACCTAGGACTACATTATCTAATGTGTCCTGTCTTATATACAGACACAGTGTATCTAGGACTACATTATCTAATGTGTCCTGTCTTATATACAGACACAGTGTATCTAGGACTACATTATCTAATGTGTCCTGTCTTATATACAGACACAGTGTACCTAGGACTACACTATCTAATGTGTCCTGTCTTATATACAGACACAGTGTACCTAGGACTACATTATCTAATGTGTCCTGTCTTATATACAGACACAGTGTACCTAGGACTACATTATCTAATGTGTCCTGTCTTATATACAGACACAGTGTATCTAGGACTACATTATCTAATGTGTCCTGTCTTATATACAGACACAGTCTATCTAGGACTACACTATCTAATGTGTCCTGTCTTATATACAGACACAGTCTATCTAGGACTACACTATCTAATGTGTCCTGTCTTATATACAGACACAGTGTATCTAGGACTACATTATCTAATGTGTCCTGTCTTATATACAGACACAGTGTATCTAGGACTACACTATCTAATGTGTCCTGTCTTATATACAGACACAGTGTACCTAGGACTACATTATCTAATGTGTCCTGTCTTATATACAGACAGTGTATCTAGGACTACATTATCTAATGTGTCCTGTCTTATATACAGACACAGTGTATCTAGGACTACATTATCTAATGTGTCCTGTCTTATATACAGACACAGTGTATCTAGGACTACATTATCTAATGTGTCCTGTCTTATATACAGACACAGTGTACCTAGGACTACACTATCTAATGTGTCCTGTCTTATATACAGACACAGTGTACCTAGGACTACATTATCTAATGTGTCCTGTCTTATATACAGACACAGTGTACCTAGGACTACATTATCTAATGTGTCCTGTCTTATATACAGACACAGTGTATCTAGGACTACACTATCTAATGTGTCCTGTCTTATATACAGACACAGTGTATCTAGGACTACACTATCTAATGTGTCCTGTCTTATATACAGACACAGTGTACCTAGGACTACATTATCTAATGTGTCCTGTCTTATATACAGACACAGTGTATCTAGGACTACACTATCTAATGTGTCTTGTCTTATATACAGACACAGTGCACCTAGGACTACATTATCTAATGTATCCTTGCTTGTATTTCCCCACACACACCTCCTCCATCCCTACCACTACCTGCAACCCTCTACCTAACTACCCCTTTTTCTCCCTCACCTGCCCTCCACCTATCCCCACCACCTTCTCCCACTCCCACCTACCCACCAGCCTCATCTCCCCCTCCACCCTCTCCTCTTCGCCACCCTCTCCCCCTCCTACCTACCACCCTCTACCTACCTACCTATCTACCCATGTTCAGCCCCACCACCTCTTGTCGTTACCAGGGACTTTGATGTCACCCGTCCGTCCTATATAGAGTTGCCCCGCTCCCTCGTTGAGACAGTCACCAACTGGAATGTCCCGATGCACCACTGGCTCAAGAACTGTGAGTACGGCCTCCATATTTACAACTATGGTCTTTCATCACCATCACCATCACCACCATCACCATCATTGTCATCACCATCACCACCATCACCATCATCATCATCATCATTTTACGTCCGCTTTTCCCTGCTTGCAAGGGTGGGACGGGAACTGATTCTGGCTTGATTTCTACAGCTGGATGCTCTTCCTAACACCAACCTCATTTACAGTGAGTGCTGGGTGCTTTTTTGCCGTGGCACTTCCACGACCACTTTGCAGTGGAATGATAGGGACCCCAGTCCCTATCATCTCATTTCTACAGCTGAGTAAACTGGAGCAATGTGAAATAAAGTGTCTTGCTCAAGGAAACGACACATCACCCGGTTTGAGAATTGAACTCACAACCTTTCAATTGCTAACCACTAAGCCATGTGCCTCCTTTTACTTAATTATTATCTTCTTTGCCTTCTTCTTAGAGTGGTAGATTGGAAGTATCGTAGAGCGTCAGATGCCATGCTTTGCAGTAAAGAGTTACGTCCCTTTTTTTTTTATTTGAATTTGGCAAAGCCAGCCTTTTATCTCTCGTATACAGGAAACTGGCTGGCCAGTCTGCTGATATGCAAATCTGGCTGATCAGTGGATCTGCTAATATGCAGATCTGACTGATCAGCCAGTCTGCTAATATGCAAATCAAGCCAATCAGTCACTGTGTATTTTAGAAAATAGCATATATTTTCACTAGCTCTGACAGTTTGAGCAGGTGAACAGTGAGCTGTACTGATGAAGGGTGATACCCAGAAACATTAGTGTCTGCAGTTCTGTTTACATGTCAACACAAGAGCAAGAATGAGGGGTTCATTCTATTGACAAGGCTTTAAAAATGAGGCTTGCTTGCATTATTGCAAACAAATCAAATGTTATTATTAATATTCAAGTATCGTTGGATTGGCAGAATCGGTAGAGGGTCGGATGCCATGCTTTGACGCATGGAGTTACGGCCCTTGCCATTCTGAGTTCAAATCCCGCCGAGGTTAACTTTGCCTTTCATCTTTACAGGGTTGATAAAATAAAGTACCAGTAATACACTGGGGTAATTGCTGACCTTGTGCCAAAAGTAGAAACAATTATATATACTAGCAGAAAAACCACCTTTCGGGTGGTCTTCTGCTAGCATGTGTAGTGTGTATATTGATATTATACACAAATATATATACATGTAGATATAATACATGTGTAGTGTGTATATTGATATTATACACAAGTATATATACATGTAGATATAATACATGTGTAGTGTGTATATTGATATTATACACAAGTATATATACATGTAGATATAATACATGTGTAGTGTGTATATTGATATTATACACAAGTATATATACATGTAGATATAATACATGTGTAGTGTGTATATTGATATTATACACAAGTATATATACATGTAGATATAATACATGTGTAGTGTGTATATTGATATTATACACAAGTATATATACATGTAGATATAATACATGTGTAGTGTGTATATTGATATTATACACAAGTATATATACATGTAGATATAATACATGTGTAGTGTGTATATTGATATTATACACAAGTATATATACATGTAGATATAATACATGTGTAGTGTGTATATTGATATTATACACAAGTATATATACATGTAGATATGATACATGTGTCGTGTGTATATTGATATTATACACAAGTATATATACATGTAGATATGATACATCAAATAAAATCATAATTGACAATATACACAGAAATTGAAGAGAGACTGTGTTACACTGTCTTATGTAATCAGTAAAGTAATCCATGATACATTAAATAAGATGATATTATATATAAACTGCATTAGGAGAAAATTAGTGACGGAAATATAAGAATATTTATTTAAGCGATCGCTAACCGGAAGTGTTGACATTTGAAAATTTTAAAAAAGTGAATCTTTAAATAAACAATAAAATATATTTAATCAACAGCCACGAAATTTAGTAGATACATTATGTAATATTCATTATGTGGATTGGCGGTATCGGTAGAGGGTCGGACGCCATGCTTTCCAGCATAGAGTTACGTCCCTTTACGATCTGAGTTCAAATCCCGCCGAGGTTGACTTTGCCTTTCATCCTTACGGGGTTGATAAAATAAAGTACCAGTAATGCACTGGGTAATTGCTGGCCTTGTGCCTAAAGTAGAAACAATTATTTATTCAAAGTAATCCAACTTATTTTACTAAGGGGATAAAAAATTTATAAACTGTTCGCAGTCCCGCACTCCTTACTTTATAATAGTTTAGATATATATACATACACACACACACATATATATATATATATATATATAATATCTATGTATGAGAGAGAGAGGTGGAACAAAAGACAAGCAGAAATATACTAACTCCTGGTTTGGGATTTTTTTAAATCTTTTCTAACAGATGTGTTCAAAATAGCCCAGCCTCTTGGTAACTTTGTCGCAGTGTTGCTCACGTATGCTGCCAGTTCTTTGTTGCACGTAAGTCTACAACTATACTATATTTCAACAACCTACCTACCTAAATATATGAGAGTTTGATATTTTGTTATTTTGTGAACAGTACCTTAACATCAGTATGAGCAGCCGGTTTGAACAGAAAGATGAGAGAATTCTGGCTGGATATGGCTGGTTTAAATGCTAAAGGGTTACACCTTCTCAGCATTTAAAGCTACCTGTTGGGATGCAGTAGGGGTTATATAGAAAGAAACAGGTGTATTTAACCCTTTACCATTTACATTACTCTATATATATTATTGTATTTTCACAGTAAAGGCTTTACCTCACATAATACCTCACATAACATTTACATTACTCTATATATACTATTGTATTGTCACAGTAAAGGCTTTACCTCACATAACATCTCACATAACATTTACATTACTCTATATATATTATTGTATTTTCACAGTAAAGGCTTTACCTCACATAATATCTCACATAACATTTACATTACTCTATATATATTATTGTATTTTCACAGTAAAGGCTTTACCTCACATAATATCTCACATAACATTTACATTACTCTATATATACTATTGTATTTTCACAGTAAAGGCTTTACCTCACATAATATCTCACATAACATTTACATTACTCTATATATACTATTGTATTGTCACAGTAAAGGCTTTACCTCACATAATATCAAATCTATGGATTTTAATATTTTTTATTTTGAGAACAAATACTTTAACATCAGTATGAGTGACCAGTTACATTCCAGTTTGACCAGAAGCAGGTGAGAGAATTCTGGCCGGATATGGCCAGTTTAAATGCTAAAGGATTAAACTGCATTTTTATTTATCCTTTATGCCTAAGTATATGGGAAGTATTTGTAAAAGTGTTCAGTGTATTTAAAAAGGGCAATCTGTCTAATACTGATCTTTGACAAATATTAAAACCCTATTAAAATATTTGACAAGTCATACTATGAGGTATCCCTATGTGGTCACGTAGTTCCCAGCACTGTATTTTTACCTATGGAGGCCTAATGTTTTATGTAAATGGTTTAACCTTTTAGCATTTAAACCAGCCAGAATTCTCTCACCTCTTTCTGTTCAAACCGGCTGTAAGCTGCTACTCATACTGATGTTAGGGTATTATTCTCAAAATAGATAACATCAAAATTTCATAGATTCGATATTATGTGAGATAAAGTGTTGACAGTGAAAATACAATTATATATATATATATATGTCTATATGTGTGTGTGTATATGTGTATGTCTATATATATATATGCAGTTGTCCCCAGGTGTTCACAGGGGTTATGTTCCTAGAGCACCCGCAAATATTGGACGTGGTCCATAAAGATGTCTATAAACGTCAAAATATAACGTAAAATATAATAAAAAAGAGGGAGAGTCTTATACGAAGGGGCGTCCAATAGGCCAGCCAATACAGTATATTGTTGTTGATAAGTTAGTGTTAAATATATATATATTTGATTCTACTTTTGGCACAAGGCCAGCAATTACCCAGTGCATTACTGGTACTTTATTTTATCTACCCCATAAGGATGAAAGGCAAAGTCAACCTCAGCATATATTGCCACGAAAAAAGCCATAAAAAAAATTGCCAAAGATATTTACACTTCTGCGAATATTCGGTGGTTTCTACGGATAATTAGGTAGGTTCTGAGGAAAATTCTGTGAAAAGCGAGGACCATAATGTCGGAGGTACACTATAGAATAACAGATTAAAGTTTAAGCAAAGAATCGCTGCTTTCACCCTCAACGGCAAACGTGGTTTATTTGAATACATCATTTTTTTTGTAAAATCATAAACTGTTGTCATATTTACAAAAATGATACGCAATAGGGCCCACCCCTAGCCCCGGCGGACAGCGAGGCTGACATTCACCCCCTCCGACTTGGCCGAGTTGACCTGGAGGCCGATTCCCGCCAGGGCAGGAAACACAGATTGAAGGTCATGGCAGACAGTCCGTAGGGGCCCGCCCAACGTAGCATCATCCAGATACCCAAACGTTGAGAGGGGCCGTGATACTCCGGGCGATGTGGTCAATACCAAGGGCGAACAGGAGGGGTCCCAAAGGGTCGCCCTGTTGGACCCCAGTAGCTGAGGGTATGACCGTATCAGCAGCAAGGAGCATGCTCGGGGCTCCATATGACAGGTAGGCAGAGGGGGCTCGGCTGAGGCAGGCCTCGAGCAGATGATCCCGGCGTAAAGTGTATGTATAGTACATAGGGTAACGTACAAACGTCAGGAAAATGAACAGTGCATAAATCATGATATTCACATGTGTGCATGTGTATGGAAGGGGTACATCAGGTGTAGTTTTGTCGAATTTCGGGAAGCTTGAGGGTTTTAAAGGATGCAGTGTCTCGAGAGCTAACAACTGATGCAGGGAGTTTGTTCCATGGAGGTTTTAAAGGATGCAGTGTCTCGACAGCTAACAACTGATGCAGGTAGTTTGTTCCATGGAGGTTTTAAAGGATGCAGTGTCTCGACAGCTAACAACTGATGCAGGTAGTTTGTTCCATGGAGGTTTTAAAGGATGCAGTGTCCCGACAGCTAACAACTGATGCAGGGAGTTTGTTCCATGGAGGTTTTAAAGGATGCAGTGTCCCGACAGCTAACAAC
>OZ024764.1:803811-806311 GCA_964016885.1 Eledone cirrhosa | reverse complement strand
GTCAGCCGACTGGACACTGCCCACAACAGGACAACCCGTCTAACCCATGCTAGCGTGGAAGAACGGACGTAAAACAGTGATGATGATCACACATACACACATACGTAAATATTTGACACCGTCAGTCGAACTGTATCGTGCAAAATATATATATATATATATATATATATATATATATACAATATATTAATAAATGGAAACTATATTTATAAAACCATATTTATTTCATTATACATATTTCAAGGGCAACCAAGGCAAATTATGGTGCACGTTCATCAGATAAAATATAGATTTGTTTTATAAATAAATATTGACATACCCGGAAAAAAAGTCAACCTTAACGGTTGTCTTTTTTCCGGGTATGTCAATATTTATTTATAAAACAAATCTATATTTTATCTGATGAAAGCGCACCATAATTTGCCTTGGTTGCTCTTGAAATATGTATAATGAAATAAATATAGTTTCCATTTATTAATATATTGTGTATTTACTCCACTAACTTGTTGAGTGCTTTATATCAGTTATAAACATTTTTAAGCTTGTTGAATCCCAACAAATTAAATATAACCTCTGCATATATATATATATATATACATATATATATATATATATATATATATATATGTGATAAAATGGGGAGAAAAATACTGCTGGTAGCACATGGATAACATGTTATAAAATGAGTCCCTCATCAGTGATTTGCCGACGATCATAGGTATTTCATTGCATTAAAAATCATATACCTCACGTCGGTGCAATAATAACTAAATTAAGTTATTAGGGCAATTAAAACGCGTAAAGCGAGTGAGACAGGAGAACAACAGAGTAGGGCTAACCGTAGAGGAAGGAAACAAGCTTCATAGTTATTCTGTTAGCGTAAGCTAGGTGAATATATATATATATATATATATATATATATTAGAATGATCGAGTATCAAAAAATCAGCGCACGAGTTCACGATAAACAAAATTCGAAATGAGCGGCAGAGGGCTCAATAATTCAGATGAATCAGAGCTATAACTATCGTTAAAATACCGTCACACATAGAACAAGTCTAAAATCAACCATACGATAAAAAATCGATAATAGAAGATTCGGGACAATCAGATAAAAAATATCAATAAAACAATACATCAATAATTTAAATGAATGTAAAATCATACCCGGACCCACTAGAAAGGTGTTAAATCTAGCTTCTTGGGTTTCTGTAAATCCTTAGACTGTACTCTATCAGCTCACATATAAATATATAAGACTTCTAGAGCAAGCGGACTGGAAGTTTACGTCTTCAACGAGTTTCGTCCTAGCGGATAAGAGGCTAACTACAAGCAAAATACGCACATGGAATCCGGCAAGGGAGATAACCTCTACATCCGCGAAAACTATTCGAGGAAATGTGGAAATACACATATCGAATAAAAGTGCTCAATAGACATGTTAAAATTCATATATATAGTATTTTCAGTAGTGTTGTAACATATATATTCATATATATATATATATTCATATATATATATATATATATATATATATATATTCATATATATATATATATATATATATATATATATGTATATATACACAATAATTCTGCCTGTGACACGGTTATTTTCCACAGTATTCAGAGAGAAACTTGCCAGCATCTACAATGCCTGTATCTTGGCCAAGAAATGTAAAGACAACTGTAAACATTCTACAAAGTCGGTGAGTATCTACCTCTCTCTCTCTCTCTCCTCTCTCTCCCCATCTCTGTCTCTGTCTCTTTCTCTCTCATTCTCTCTCTTTCTCTAACTCTCTCTCTCTAACTTTCTATCTCTCTCTCTCTCCTATCTCTCTCTCTCGCTCTCTCTCTCTTTATATATATATATATATCTTTCTATCTCTCTCTCTCTCCTATCTCCCTCCTATCTCTCTCTCTCTCTCTTCCTCCTATCTCTCTCTTCCTATCTCTCCCTCCTATCTCTCTCTCTCTCTTCCTATCTCTCTCTCCTATCTCCCTCCTATCTCTCTCTTCTATTTCTCTCTCTCTCCTATCTCTCTCCCTCCTCTCTCTCTCTCTCTCTCCCTCTCTCCCTCCTATCTCCCTCTCTCTCCCTCCTATCTCTCTCTCCCTCCTATCTCTCTCTCTCTCTCCTATCTCTTCCTCCTATCTCTCTCTCTCTCTCTCTCCTATCTCTCTATCTCTCCTATCTCTCTCTCTCTCTCCCTCCTATCTCTCCCTCCTCTCTCCTCTCTCTCCTATCTCTCTCTCCTCCCCCTCTCTAACTCAACCCCCCCCCCCTATTCTACAGTCCACCATCAAAAATCTGTTTTACTCCAATCCTTGTCAATGTCCACTTTAGCCTCTATTGATTATTATCTATCAATCTATCACTGTATCAATATATTTCCAGAACCATCCGTATGTCATGTTAACCAACACAGCCTTCGGTGTCCTCGCAGTCTTCCACCTGGCTTATCTCGGTCTTATGTTTGATAGTAGCGGACACGAAGAAA
>OZ024764.1:676311-793811 GCA_964016885.1 Eledone cirrhosa | reverse complement strand
ATATATATATATATATATATGAGTGTGTGTGTCCAAGACAAGTGTATATAGATCACAGACACCCATATATATATATACATACACACACATGCATTTATATATATACACACACGCACACATACATATATATGTATACACGCACATTTATATATATACATACACACACGTATATATATATAGGCCTTCCAGTTTGTGTATATTTTAATTATTCAAAAATTATTTTTAAGTGAACATGATTTTTAAAAAACATTTTTAAGTGAACCTGACCCAACGAGTCTAGTTTTAAATAAAAGTTGTTTAAATGTTAACAAAAAAGATTATAAATAAATAAATAAAAATACACACACACATGCAACCAATCTCCCACACACCCACATATATACATTTACACAGAAACACAATATATGTATATATACACACTGTTGGATGGTCATTGACTCATGAGTTTTTCATCCTGAAGGCTGCCCAATCACCCTCCTCACTAAGCAAACTTGGTGGGGTTGCCGGTTTAGTCGTATTCATTGAAGAAAAGAATAAGCATGGAACAAACTACCTGCATCAGTTGTTAGCTGTCGAGACACTGCATCCTTTAAAACCTCCATGGAACAAACTCCCTGCATCAGTTGTTAGCTGTCGAGACACTGCATCCTTTAAAACCCTCATGGAACAAACTACCTTCATCAGTTGTTAGCTGTCAAGACACTGCATCCTTTAAAACCTCCATGGAACAAACTACCTGCATCAGTTGTTAGCTGTCGGGACACTGCATCCTTTAAAACCTCCATGGAACAAACTACCTGCATCAGTTGTTAGCTGTCGAGACACTGCATCCTTTAAAACCTCCATGGAACAAACTACCTGCATCAGTTGTTAGCTGTCGAGACACTGCATCCTTTAAAACCCTCATGGAACAAACTACCTGCATCAGTTGTTAGCTGTCGAGACACTGCATCCTTTAAAACCTCCATGGAACAAACTACCTGCATCAGTTGTTAGCTGTCGAGACACTGCATCCTTTAAAACCTCCATGGAACAAACTACCTGCATCAGTTGTTAGCTGTCGAGACACTGCTTCCTTTAAAACCTCCATGGAACAAACTACCTGCATCAGTTGTTAGCTGTCGAGACACTGCATCCTTTAAAACCTCCATGGAACAAACTACCTGCATCAGTTGTTAGCTGTCGAGACACTGCATCCTTTAAAACCTCCATGGAACAAACTACCTGCATCAGTTGTTAGCTGTCGAGACACTGCATCCTTTAAAACCTCCATGGAACAAACTACCTGCATCAGTTGTTAGCTGTCGAGACACTGCTTCCTTTAAAACCTCCATGGAACAAACTACCTGCATCAGTTGTTAGCTGTCGAGACACTGCATCCTTTAAAACCTCTTTAGCAGTATTAGTTGTAGAGTAGTCGCCACTTTAGCGGGGTGGTAGAATCAGTGGTCGTTAGTTGCCAGTGTGGTCAGTGATAGTATCCTCGTTGGATTATCTTGTTGACATAGACGTGAGGGAAGGTCCCTCGATCTATTTACCATCTATTTACAATATTCCTTTCGTCAGGTCGCCAATTCCAGCAGCATGGATTAAAGATGTTATTGAGACACGAGTAAAACAACGACTTCAACCGCAGTAATTAGAGATGCAATGTTTGTTTATTTATATGGTTGAAGTTACAGATAAAAAGAGGTTACATTAGGGAATGTGCCATTGCGCCGTTAAGCCGGCGAGGCTAGGGGTGCAATATCTCACTGTTACATTATGCGTGTTGCTGGCTTGAAGTTTCCGGTACAAGAGCGAGATTCTTCAAATCTTTGCGGTGAATTTCTTCCTCAGGGCGCGTAGGGATACATCCTCTTCTACTAGCGCTGATTGGCTGAACTGAGCCAAATCACGCACAGAGAATGTATGTGAGCCCGCGGAATGTAGGTCACTACACCTCCATGGAACAAACTACCTGCATCAGTTGTTAGCTGTCGAGACACTGCATCCTTTAAAACCTCCATGGAACAAACTACCTGCATCAGTTGTTAGCTGTCGAGACACTACATCCTTTAAAACCCTCATGGAACAAACTACCTGCATCAGTTGTTAGCTGTCGAGACACTGCATCCTTTAAAACCTCCATGGAACAAACTACCTGCATCAGTTGTTAGCTGTCGAGACACTGCATCCTTTAAAACCTCCATGGAACAAACAACCTACATCAGTTGTTAGCTGTCGAGACACTACATCCTTTAAAATCTCCATATAACAAACTACCAGCATCAGTTGTTAGTTGTCGAGACACTGCATCCTATAAAACCTCCATGGAACAAACTACCTGCATCAGTTGTTAGCTGTCGAGACACTGCATCCTTTAAAACCCTCATGCTTCCCAAGATTCACCAAAACTACACCTGATGTCCCCCTTCCATACACATGCACACATGTGTATATCATGACTCATGCACTGTTCATTTTCCTGACGTTTGTACATTACCCTATGTACTATACATACACTTTTGATGAGTTGTAGTGCACCTGAGCACTGTACACAATATTTTCCTTATTATTATTAATTTTAAACTACATCGGCCCTGCTAGATGGGGGAAATATGGACAACTCCCAGGTATCATATCCACCAGGTGGAAAGATTGCATCAACATTGTATACAACACATCCTGAATATCAAGTGGTCCTCTTACACGGCTGATGTTGTGGCACTTGAGAAAGTGGGTAGTTCTATTATTGAAAGGAGGGTCATTATGAACCAGATGTGTTGGGTCATGTGGTCAAGATGGAAGGCTGCATAAACAGCAGTTTTATGGGGAGCTAGGCGACAGCATAAACCAAAGAAACGGTTTAAGGATGTCATAAAAGACAATCTTACAGCTCTGAAGGTTGATATGGAAAACTGGGAGAGACTGGCTGAGGGCCGTACATCATGGAGAGGATGTCTTTGAGAAAAAGAGAGTGGAGCATGCTGTTTTGAAGAGTTCACTTCGTAAGCAGGACCCAAGTGCAAAGCCTGCAAATATTCAGCAGGAATTGAGGTGCAGTGTATGTGGCCGATTTCTTCTAACAAGAGCTGGTGTTGTTAACCATCTGAAATCACATGAGACAGGGAGACATCGAGCCAACTGTGAGGTGGTTCTACCACCTCACATTACATGGGACATTTGCAGTGAGTGTGGCTTAACCCTTTAGTGTTCAAACCGGCCAGAATTCTCTACCTCTTTCTGTTGAAACTGGCTGTAACTGGTCACTCATACTGATGTTGAGGTAGTGTTCTCAAAATAAATACTTTCAAAATCTCATAGATTCGATATTATGTGAGGTAAAGCCTTTACTGTGACAATACAATAGTATATATAGAGTAATGTAAATGTTATGTGAGATATTATGTGAGGTAAAGCCTTTACTGTGATAATACAATAGTATATATAGAGTAATGTAAATGTTATGTGAGGTAAAGCCTTTACTGTGACAATACAATAGTATATATAGAGTAATGTAAATGTTATGTGAGATATTATGTGAGGTAAAGCCTTTACTGTGAAAATACAATAGTATATATAGAGTACTGTAAATGTTATGTGAGATATTATGTGAGGTAAAGACTTTACTGTGAAAATACAATAGTATATATAGAGTACTGTAAATGTTATGTGAGATATTATGTGAGGTAAAGACTTTACTGTGAAAATACAATAGTATATATAGAGTAATGTAAATGTTATGTGAGGTAAAGCCTTTACTGTGACAATACAATAGTATATATAGAGTAATGTAAATGTTATGTGAGATATTATGTGAGGTAAAGCCTTTACTGTGAAAATACAATAGTATATATAGAGTACTGTAAATGTTATGTGAGATATTATGTGAGGTAAAGACTTTACTGTGAAAATACAATAGTATATATAGAGTACTGTAAATGTTATGTGAGATATTATGTGAGGTAAAGACTTTACTGTGAAAATACAATAGTATATATAGAGTACTGTAAATGTTATGTGAGATATTATGTGAGATATTATGTGAGGTAAAATCTTTACTGTGAAAATACAATAGTATATATAGAGTAATGTAAATGTTATGTGAGATATTATGTGAGGTAAAGCTTTTACTGTGAAAATACAATAGTATATATAGAGTAATGTAAATGTTATGTGAGATATTATGTGAGGTAAAGCCTTTACTGTGAAAATACAATAGTATATATAGAGTACTGTAAATGTTATGTGAGATATTATGTGAGGTAAAGACTTTACTGTGAAAATATAATAGTATATATAGAGTAATGTGAGGCACATGGCTTAGTGGTTAGAGCATTGGCCTTGCAATCGAAAGGTTGTGAGTTCAATTCTCAGACCGGGTGATGTGTTGTTTCCTTGAGCAAGACACTTTATTTCACATCGCTCCAGTTTACTCAGCTGTAGAAATGAGATGATAGGACTGGGGTCCTTATCAATCCACTGCAAAGTGGTCGTGGAGGTGCCAC
The DNA here is from genome assembly GCA_964016885.1 of Eledone cirrhosa. Classification (NCBI taxonomy): domain Eukaryota; kingdom Metazoa; phylum Mollusca; class Cephalopoda; order Octopoda; family Eledonidae; genus Eledone; species Eledone cirrhosa. The sequence continues at coordinate 789,321 of OZ024764.1, read as the reverse complement.
GGCAAAAAAGCACCCAGCACTCACTGTAAATGAGGTTGGTGTTAGGAAGGGCATCCAGCTGTAGAAATCAAGCCAGAATCAGTTCCCGTCCCACCCTTGCAAGCAGGGAAAAGCAGACATAAAATGATGATGATATGTGTGTGTTTATTCAATCGGAGGTAACCACAGTAAGGTACATAGCAGAGTATAAATATTTAATATAGAAAAGCTTCTACAGGACTAGAACTGTTTCGATTGAATGAAATCATCAGGGCTTCCTGATGATTTCTCCCAATTGAAACAGTTCTTGTCCTGTAGAAGCCTTTTTATATTAAATATATATATAGTGCCCCAGCATGGTGCCCCAGCATGGCCCCAGCATGGCCTCAGCCGGATGGCTGAAACAGGTAAAAGAGAATAGTCCAGAAATAGCCGTCGAAACGGCTTGAGCTCTGCCGTCGGGGTCATACTTTTTCCTATTACCCACTCTACTACCCTAAGTATTGAGTACTCTGGTGCGTTATGGTCCATCTGGTTCCTTACCACACTTCCTTCGTTATATATATATGTAAAAGGTAAACAGAAATAACAACACAATCAGTACAGTATATAGAAGGTATATATTAGATTAACGCTTGATATAGCAGGAAGAGGGTTTTAACGTTTCAGACGCTAGTCCTTCATCAGAAGAAAGAATGAGAAATACAATAGACTGAGGGGACGGGTGGGGTGGAATTGGAAGAAATGTCTTTAGATAAAAATAACAGGTCCATTCATGTTGACATCTCTTGCAAAACTGTTGGTGTTTTGTGTATGATGGCGCTCGTCTATGTAGACGTATAATATTTTATTCAATCTCATGAAAAGAAATAATTAGAGTATTAAAGAAAGTTATAAACACATAAGTCTGTGGCCGCACCAATATTTCAACTTTTATACAAATTTCAGTTTTATATTTTTCACATCTTAACTTAATTTTAGTCTTTTGCAGCTCATCTAGTTTCATCTCGTGGCACACGATTTGGGGACCACTGCTCTAGAGATAGTAAAAGTATATTTTATGCAGGGCTTGAGCAAGACACTTTATTTCACATTGTTCCTGTATGTATACAGTATATATATATATGTATTATTTATGCGTTCCTCAAGGCTTCATCCTTATCCCCTCCTGTTTATTATTGCCCTTCAGGCTATAACAGAGGAGTTCAAGACCGGCTGCCCATGGGAACTTCTATATGCAGATGATCTAACGCTCATAGCTGAACTAGAGAAGAAATTCCAAACATGGAAACATGGCCTAGAATCAACAGGACTTAAAGTTAACTTGTCTAAGACTAAAGTTCTAGTATGTAGGAAGGAAAATAGGGCACAGGTCCCCTCTGGGAAATGGCCATGCTCAGTGTGTAGGAAAGGTGGAGGCAGAAACTCCATTCTGTGTCCCAAATGCAAAGTATGGGTACATAAAAGATGTAGTGGGATCACAGGTAAGCTATCTAAGAACATAGATTTTATATGTGGCTGATGCTCAGGTGCAGTAAGTAGCAAGCACCCACGGGATACTAGCTCCTTCTATTGCCCAGATGGTTCTATAGAAATAGTGGACACTTTCCATTACCTGGGTGATGCAGACTGCATTCTCCGATGAATGTGTAATCGAAATATACTCGGCAAAGTGTAAATGAGAAACTGGGCACAGGGGGGGTCAGATGCAGTATACTATAGAGGAGATTGCATTGGTATGGTCATGTGATTTGTATGAAATATGACAGCTGTATAAAAAGGTGCAGGGTGATCAAAATTGATGGAAGCTATGGGGTAGCAAGACCTGGGATGAGGTGATAAAACCTGACCTTGCACAATTATACCTATCAAAGACAATGACTCAGGATTGAGATGTCTGGTGCTATGCAGTAATACAGAAGACCCACATTCCCTTGCACACAACAGACTCCCAGTAGGCACCTCTTACTCCACTATACCCCCTTCCACACACCCCTACACCACCCTCCCACTGCAAAGTTATGTTGGTATCACAGAAAGCCCCAGTCCACACTGTAGAAGGGTTGTGTAAGTGATGCAACAAAAAGCACCCAGCACTCACTGTAAATGTGGTTGGTGTTAGGAAGAGCATCCAGCCAGAAACAGTTGTGTATGAGCAAGACATGGTCACCTGACCCGAGTTGCCTCAAGTGGGACAAACCAGTCTCACCCATCAGTAAACAATGATATATATACACACACATATATATATATATATACACGCACACACATATATATATATACACACACACATATATATATATACACACACACATATATATACACATATATACCTATGTATATATACACACACACACACATATATATATATTAATCTTATTAAGTAATTAAAGTATATAATTAAATAGAAATTTGCTTAATAAACTTTATTCCATATTAAACTAATTAAAAAATTTCACTGCGAAAATACGAAAACGTGACTGAGAATGTGTGGCTAACTTTGCAAGGTAGCACGTGTTGTGCAGAAGACCGGGAATTTTGAGTTTGACGGAACATAAAACCTTATTTTCTATATTAACAATGTCTTATCTAACTAATATTATTAACTAGTTTATTTACAATCTGAGTTCAAATCCCGCCGAGGTTGACTTTGCCTTTCATCCTTACGGGGTCGATAAAATAAAGTACCAGTAATGCACTGGGTAATTGCTGGCCTTGTGCCTAAAGTAGAAACAATTATTAACTAGTTTATATAACCAATATTATTAACTAATTAATATATATATATAGAGAGAGGGGAATTAATTATAGAAATAAGGGAAGGTAAAAATTCCCAACGTGACAAGACACACCCCCAATTACACATTGTTACAGAAAATATTAGGGTTCCCTTCTAAATATTTTTAATGGCAAGCCAAAACATTGACGACTTTGCTGCAGGTAACAGTGAAACTAAGGTACTGTAATATGTTCATTTATTAGTATTGTGTAATATTCCCAGCTTTGTAGCTTTCGAGACTTTTGGAGGAGTCGGGTCGCTGACTGCGAGTTTCCTCTGCACTGGCGGCTCCCCTAATAGAGGCAACTGGTGAATCTCTCCAGGGTACTTGGTTGTTCCAACACCTCAGCCTCGCCTAACAGAGGTAACTGGTGAATCTGGCGAGGGTGCTTAGTTGTTCCAGCACCTCAGTCTCACCTAATAGAGGTAACTGGTGAATATGGCGAGGGTGCTTGGTTGTTCCAGCACCTCAGCCTCGCCATCACCCGAGGTAACACTGCCAGTGTGCTGGCTTGCCTCAGAAATCATTAGAGAGGTTGCCCAGTGCCCCTCGTTGCTGTCTTTTGCTCTGGTGTTGGCCCCGTTGTCCACCCCTTCCTTAATATTTTCTTTAATATTGCAACATTAAAAGAATATATCCTCCTGACAGAATCGCGAGCAATTTATAATTGTTTCTACTTTAGGCACAAGGCCAGCAAATACCCAGTGCATTACTGGTACTTTATAATGTTGTCTAAGTATTTGTAATATTATTTATGTATATATTTAAAACATTATATACTTTGTATATATCATGTGTTTATATTTCACTCCCATTTGTAAAGTTATTTAATATATAACTAATAAAACTTTAGACATTACAACTAACTTTACAAATGGGAGCCCGACTCCCCCAAGACCCATTGTGTAATATTTTAGTAAAACCAACCCCCAACAACGATAGAAGTTCGTTGTCAGCCCCAGATACTACAAACTTCTTCAATACAAATGTTAAGTTGGTGTCATTTATCTTTACCCTTGTTTTCATGTGGTGATATTTGTTTAGGGTCTTTAATAACATGTATCTTAACTTTATGGTGTGTTTTTGTGGTCCTGGGTGGAATAATTTTCTCAGAAATTCATTTCTCCGTCTCATGTCAGACTAACGAAGCTGTTTTGTTTGTTCATAGATATTCCAGCCGTGACCACCTCGTGTTTAGTATATCTGACATTATATAGAGTGTAATTTGAGGGAGATATAGCTACTATGTTTAGCAATGAGAGACTACCACCATATGTTGATTTAGTTCCCCCCACAACTGTATTTATTTAACACTCCTTAACTAATGTAAGCAAAACAGGGATATTTTTAACACCTCGTGTTAGGGGGAAATTTAGGTTTTTTCTAAGGTTTTCTGTGTGTGAGTATATATATATATATACACACGTGTATATATATATATATATATATATATATATATATATATATATATATATACATACACACACACGTGTATATAGGTTTTTCTGGGTCTACCTACTCCGTAGCTTCCATCAATTTTGATCACCCTGCAATTTTTTTATACATCACGTGGCCATACCAACGTAGTCTTCTCTCATCTGATCCCTCTTATTCCTAATTTCTCAGTTCATTTATGTTTTGCCGTTCACGTATATTACTATTACACAAGCAACGGAGCATGCAAGCTTCGTTCCTCTCCAGTCTGTGCAGGTCCTCTGCACACAATGCCCATGTCTCCTGAGAGGGTCGAGGAAGCAGACTCCTCAAACACTTCTTCCAGCAGGTTCAAGAGTTGTTTTATGGATATCTATATATACATATAGATATATATGTAAATATATATATAGATATATATGTGTGTGTATATATAAATTGGCCTTAGATAATTGTTGCTAAATATTATCTAAAAGTGTTGTAAATTAATTTCAGTTTTTAAAGCACTTTAACCCTCGGTATGTTCGTTCTACAGGGTTACGTCACATATGAGGTTTGTCAGGTGTTTTAACAAAAGGGCCGGCAGTCTGGTTACTCACCAACACTACCCTCCACATACAATAACATCTCTCTCTCTTTATATATATATAAACTAGTCTTAAATAACCAGGTGGGTCAGGCCATTATAACGTGGAATTTTAGTTTATGTTGATGTATTCTGGGTAAACCTTTTGTTTTTAGGGGGTAAAGCCTTTACTGTGAAAATACAATAGTATATATAGAGTAATGTAAATGTTATGTGAGATATTATGTGAGGTAAAGCCTTTACTGTGAAAATACAATAGTATATATAGAGTAATGTAAATGTTATGTGAGGTAAAGCCTTTACTGTGAAAATACAATAGTATATATAGAGTACTGTAAATGTTATGTGAGGTAAAGACTTTACTGTGAAAATATAATAGTATATATAGAGCACTGTAAATGTTATGTGAGATATTATGTGAGGTAAAGACTTTACTGTGAAAATACAATAGTATATATAGAGTAATGTGAGGCACATGGCTTAGTGGTTAGAGCATTGGCCTTGCAATCGAAAGGTTGTGAGTTCAATTCTCAGACTGGGTGATGTGTTGTTTCCTTGAGCAAGACACTTTATTTCACATTGCTCCAGTTTACTCAGCTGTAGAAATGAGATGATAGGACTGGGGTCCATATCATTCCACTGCAAAGTGGTCGTGGAGGTGCCACGGCAAAAAAGCACCCAGCACTCACTGTAAATGAGGTTGGTGTTAGGAAGGGCATCCAGCTGTAGAAATCAAGCCAGAATCAGTTCCCGTCCCACCCTTGCAAGCAGGGAAAAGCAGACATAAAATGATGATGATATGTGTGTGTTTATTCAATCGGAGGTAACCACAGTAAGGTACATAGCAGAGTATAAATATTTAATATAGAAAAGCTTCTACAGGACTAGAACTGTTTCGATTGAATGAAATCATCAGGGCTTCCTGATGATTTCTCCCAATTGAAACAGTTCTCGTCCTGTAGAAGCCTTTTTATATTAAATATATATATAGTCCAGAAATAGCCGTCGAAACGGCTTGAGCTCTGCCGTCGGGGTCATACTTTTTCCTATTACCCACTCTACTACCCTAAGTATTGAGTACTCTGGTGCGTTATGGTCCATCTGGTTCCTTACAACACCTCCTTCGTTATATATATATGTAAAAGGTAAACAGAAATAACAACACAATCAGTACAGTATATAGAAGGTATATATTAGATTAACGCTTGATATAGCAGGAAGAGGGTTTTAACGTTTCAGACGCTAGTCCTTCATCAGAAGAAAGAATGAGAAATACAATAGACTGAGGGGACGGGTGGGGTGGAATTGGAAGAAATGTCTTTAGATAAAAATAACAGGTCCATTCATGTTGACATCTCTTGCAAAACTGTTGGTGTTTTGTGTATGATGGCACTCGTCTATGTAGACGTATAATATTTTATTCAATCTCATGAAAAGAAATAATTAGAGTATTAAAGAAAGTTATAAACACATAAGTCTGGGGCTGCAACAATATTTCAACTTTTATACAAATTTCAGTTTTATATTTTTCACATCTTAACTTAATTTTAGTCTTTTGCAGCTCATCTAGTTTCATCTCGTGGCACACGATTTGGGGACCACTGCTCTAGAGATAGTAAAAGTATATTTTATGCAGGGCTTGAGCAAGACACTTTATTTCACATTGCTCCTGTATGTATACAGTATATATATATATGTATTATTTATGCGTTCCTCAAGGCTTCATCCTTATCCCCTCCTGTTTATTATTGCCCTTCAGGCTATAACAGAGGAGTTCAAGACCGGCTGCCCATGGGAACTTCTATATGCAGATGATCTAACGCTCATAGCTGAACTAGAGAAGAAATTCCAAACATGGAAGCATGGCCTAGAATCAACAGGACTTAAAGTTAACTTGTCTAAGACTAAAGTTCTAGTATGTAGGAAGGAAAATAGGGCACAGGTCCCCTCTGGGAAATGGCCATGCTCAGTGTGTAGGAAAGGTGGAGGCAGAAACTCCATTCTGTGTCCCAAATGCAAAGTATGGGTACATAAAAGATGTAGTGGGATCACAGGTAAGCTATCTAAGAACATAGATTTTATATGTGGCTGATGCTCAGGTGCAGTAAGTAGCAAGCACCCACGGGATACTAGCTCCTTCTATTGCCCAGATGGTTCTATAGAAATAGTCGACACTTTCCATTACCTGGGTGATGCAGACTGCATTCTCCGATGAATGTGTAATCGAAATATACTCGGCAAAGTGTAAATGAGAAACTGGGCACAGGGGGGTCAGATGCAGTATACTATAGAGGAGATTGCATTGGTATGGTCATGTGATTTGTATGAAAGATGACAGCTGTATGAAAAGGTGCAGGGTGATCAAAATTGATGGAAGCTATGGGGTAGCAAGACCTGGGACGAGGTGATAAAACCTGACCTTGCACAATTATACCTATCAAAGACAATGACTCAGGATTGAGATGTCTGGTGCTATGCAGTAATACAGAAGACCCACATTCCCTTGCACACAACAGACTCCCAGTAGGCACCTCTTACTCCACTATACCCCCTTCCACACACCCCTACACCACCCTCCCACTGCAAAGTTATGTTGGTATCACAGAAAGCCCCAGTCCACACTGTAGAAGGGTTGTGTAAGTGATGCAACAAAAAGCACCCAGCACTCACTGTAAATGTGGTTGGTGTTAGGAAGAGCATCCAGCCAGAAACAGTTGTGTATGAGCAAGACATGGTCACCTGACCCGAGTTGCCTCAAGTGGGACAAACCAGTCTCACCCATCAGTAAACAATGATATATATACACACATATATATATATATATACACGCACACACATATATATATATACACACACACATATATATATATACACACACACATATATATACACATATATACCTATGTATATATACACACACACACATATATATATATTAATCTTATTAAGTAATTAAAGTATATAATTAAATAGAAATTTGCTTAATAAACTTTATTCCATATTAAACTAATTAAAAAATTTCACTGCGAAAATACGAAAACGTGACTGAGAATGTGTGGCTAACTTTGCAAGGTAGCACGTGTTGTGCAGAAGACCGGGAATTTTGAGTTTGACGGAACATAAAACCTTATTTTCTATATTAACAATGTCTTATCTAACTAATATTATTAACTAGTTTATTTACAATCTGAGTTCAAATCCCGCCGAGGTTGACTTTGCCTTTCATCCTTACGGGGTCGATAAAATAAAGTACCAGTAATGCACTGGGTATTTGCTGGCCTTGTGCCTAAAGTAGAAACAATTATTAACTAGTTTATATAACCAATATTATTAACTAATTAATATATATATATAGAGAGAGGGGAATTAATTATAGAAATAAGGGAAGGTAAAAATTCCCAACGTGACAAGACACACCCCCAATTACACATTGTTACAGAAAATATTAGGGTTCCCTTCTAAATATTTTTAATGGCAAGCCAAAACATTGACGACTTTGCTGCAGGTAACAGTGAAACTAAGGTACTGTAATATGTTCATTTATTAGTATTGTGTAATATTCCCAGCTTTGTAGCTTTCGAGACTTTTGGAGGAGTCGGGTCGCTGACTGCGACTTTCCTCTGCGCTGGCGGCTCCCCTAATGGAGGTAACTGGTGAATCTCTCCAGGGTACTTGGTTGTTCCAACACCTCAGCCTCGCCTAACAGAGGTAACTGGTGAATCTGGCGAGGGTGCTTAGTTGTTCCAGCACCTCAGTCTCACCTAATAGAGGTAACTGGTGAATATGGCGAGGGTGCTTGGTTGTTCCAGCACCTCAGCCTCGCCATCACCCGAGGTAACACTGCCAGTGTGCTGGCTTGCCTCAGAAATCATTAGAGAGGTTGCCCAGTGCCCCTCGTTGCTGTCTTTTGCTCTGGTGTTGGCTCCGTTGTTCACCCCTTCCTTAATATTTTCTTTAATATTGCAACATTAAAAGAAAATATCCTCCTGACAGAATCGCGAGCAATTTATAATTGTTTCTACTTTAGGCACAAGGCCAGCAAATACCCAGTGCATTACTGGTACTTTATAATGTTGTCTAAGTATTTGTAATATTATTTATGTATATATTTAAAACATTATATACTTTGTATATATCATGTGTTTATATTTCACTCCCATTTGTAAAGTTATTTAATATATAACTAATAAAACTTTAGACATTACAACTAACTTTACAAATGGGAGCCCGACTCCCCCAAGACCCATTGTGTAATATTTTAGTAAAACCAGCCCCCAACAACGATAGAAGTTCGTTGTCAGCCCCAGATACTACAAACTTCTTCAATACAAATGTTAAGTTGGTGTCATTTATCTTTACCCTTGTTTTCATGTGGTGATATTTGTTTAGGGTCTTTAAAAACATGTATCTTAACTTTATGGTGTGTTTTTGTGGTCCTGGGTGGAATAATTTTCTCAGAAATTCATTTCTCCGTCTCATGTCAGACTAACGAAGCTGTTTTGTTTGTTCATAGATATTCCAGCCGTGACCACCTCGTGTTTAGTATATCTGACATTATATAGAGTGTAATTTGAGGGAGATATAGCTACTATGTTTAGCAATGAGAGACTACCACCATATGTTGATTTAGTTCCCCCACAACTGTATTTATTTAACACTCCTTAACTAATGTAAGCAAAACAGGGATATTTTTAACACCTCGTGTTAGGGGGAAATTTAGGTTTTTTCTAAGGTTTTCTGTGTGTGAGTATATATATATATATACACACGTGTGTATATATATATATATATATATATATATATATATATATATATATATATACACACGTGTATATATATATATATATATATATATATATATATATATATACATACACACACACGTGTATATAGGTTTTTCTGGGTCTACCTACTCCGTAGCTTCCATCAATTTTGATCACCCTGCAATTTTTTTATACATCACGTGGCCATACCAACGTAGTCTTCTCTCATCTGATCCCTCTTATTCCTAATTTCTCAGTTCATTTATGTTTTGCCGTTCACGTATATTACTATTACACAAGCAACGGAGCATGCAAGCTTCGTTCCTCTCCAGTCTGTGCAGGTCCTCTGCACACAATGCCCATGTCTCCTGAGAGGGTCGAGGAAACAGACTCCTCAAACACTTCTTCCAGCAGGTCCAAGAGTTGTTTTATGGATATCTATATATACATATAGATATATATGTAAATATATATATAGATATATATGTGTGTGTATATATAAATTGGCCTTAGATAATTGTTGCTAAATATTATCTAAAAGTGTTGTAAATTAATTTCAGTTTTTAAAGCACTTTAACCCTCGGTATGTTCGTTCTACGGGGTTACGTCACATATGAGGTTTGTCAGGTGTTTTAACAAAAGGGCCGGCAGTCTGGTTACTCACCAACACTACCCCTCCACATACAATAACATCTTTATATATATAAACTAGTCTTAAATAACCACGTGGGTCAGGCCATTATAACGTGGAATCTTAGTTTATGTTGATGTATTCTGGGTAAACCTTTTGTTTTTAGTTCCCGTCATTAGAGGTAGGTGGGTTCAATTCCTGGACTGGGTTGTGTGTTGTGTTCTTGAGAAAACATTTTATTTCACGATGCTCCAGTATACTCAACTGTAGGTGGGGGTTTACCCCTGCGATGGACTAGCGTCCTGTCCAGGGGGTGGTCTTATATTCTTAGGTGTTTCATGCCATGGAAACCGGGGTAAGGACCGGCGTGATGAGTCCTCGAGCTTGGGACAGACTTTAGATATCATCAACCATTTGAACAGCCTTTTTCTTCTCAGACCCCCCCCCCCCCCCCCCCCCCCCGGGGGGTACCGTATTTCTAATGGAGTACACAGCTCATGTGCCTCAATATTGGAAAATAATGTAAACATTGAATAATTTAATGATTTTTACTTTAGGCACAAGGCTAATAATTTGGGGTGTGGGGGAAGTCGATTAAATCAACCTCAGTACATTACTGGTACTTTATTTATCGACTACATAAGGATGAAAGGCAAAGCTAACCTCAGCGAGATTTGAATTCAGACTGTAAAGGGCCGTAACTCTGCCGTAAAGCATATTGTCCGACGCTCTACCGATACTGCCAATACATAGCCATGTATGAATTTAATAATAAAGCCACCTGACTATCGTTAACCTGTTGTGTGTAGGTCACTTAATCTGGATGGAGATCACCTTTGTTGTTCTTCCTCTACCAGATCCAGCTGGAACTCCTCTCCACCTCCTCTGCTATAGTCTTTAGTACTTTGGTCCTGTTCCACCCAGTTACTCAGAGATATTTCATGAGATTGTAGGCAGATATTTCTACCAACCCTCTCCCCCAGCCTGTGGGGTGAGGACTGTGACTGGGAAACCTACTTTTTAAAGAACTTTCTCTCTCCTGTATGTCTGTCCTTTTCGTAATAATAGCTGTTAACAGATCGATATCGATTAACGGCATGACAACCTTCCCGCTTCGTAAGGGTAGGATGTCATACGTTGTGACATTTTCTCAAGTGACAACATTTTGTGTTCAGTGACCAGCCCAGGCTTTGCTGCTCCTCATGTCAAAGTATCGGCCACCCTTTCATATGTTTGTGATTGAGATTTTGGCAGTGGAGACTCCCCAGTGTTCTTGTCCCCCGCCTGACCAAATCCCTCTTTGCACGGCTATCGGAGCGGAGTTAGCAACCCACAAGTGTGAGGTGCAGTGGCTGTTTCAGTATGTCGCCCTTGCCATCCTCCCTAGCTCCAGAACCACAAGACAGACTGACCCTTAAGTTTCATCTATGGTGCGGGCATGTAGAATATATTTATTTAAGCACTGTTGTTATTTTAATAAAAAATGAAAAACCTATGTGTTTGTTTTTTATTCACTAAAAAATGTTGAAAATAAACAATAAAATGCAGGGATTTAATAATAAAATTCAACATGTTTCTTTTTTATTCACAGGAAATATATTTAATGTATTTTGTTTTAAAACTCTTCCTAGTTTTCCCTGTAGCAGCTACAGAGCTTAGCAAATATTTCGGTGTATTTAAATGTTTCTTTCAAGATTGAGATCAAAGACCGTAAATTGTTGATTCAATTCTTCAGCAGTGCTAAATATTTTCTGAAACTGTAATCACCATTTAATATTGTTAATTAGTCGGCGATTGTCTTGTTGCCTTAAATCCCCAAAGTATGTGGGTTAAACCCACATATGCAGACGGAACAAAGGGAAGTAATTCTCGATTCAAATATTTTTTTTCATAAGACAATTATTAATGCATTGGTGGTGCTGCGAAGACGGGGTTTTCGATGTCTGCCAACGGATTGTTTAGGGAGTTTAATTATGGGGGTTTATCGAAGTTCGATGGTGAACCTTTCTACAATTCAGGATCCTTTGATGTCTACAAGATATTGCGATAGAAACGCAAGTTAGACGTTTAAAGACGTGAGTTTATTTCGCCATCATTAAGTCCCAGGTTCGATCACATCCCATTTGAAACTTGGTAGACAGAAACTGTATAGAAGTCTGTCATCTGTAATTCAAATGGCCAGTCTTATAACACTGAATCTCCCTGAGAATTACATATGTTCATAATTAAGAGATTAAATTCTAGTGCTGTAACATGGCCAGGTTGTTTAGATGGTGCTGTAGCATGGCCAAGATACTTGGAACATGCTAATCTCGCGCTTGCGCATTCAACTCCTAAACAAGAAAAAACAAATGGCCGTCAGTTTGTAGAATGTTACAAGCTTTACAGAAACTCTTGCTAAATGGTTTAGCAATGGACAATAGCAGCTTTCTGAAAGGTAACGTAGATTTTTATATTATGTTGATCTTTCCCTCTTAGTCTCCTTCGTATCATCTACTATTTACACCTGCCTAGTTCTTCTCTTGTTAATGTATTCTTAATGAGATACACACTCACCTGTTTCAATACATTGCGGTTATACAGTATATTAAATTTATATTTTTTCTTAGTGTAGTTTTAAAATTGTTCCTACTTCTTCCTTTGTCTTTATCAAATCCTTCTGTCGACTATTTCTCCCCATCACTGTGTGGTTGTCTTCCTCTCGAGATCTAACTCTCAGCAATCGAACGTGGTAGTTTCGATTGTTGACTTGGGCAACTTTCCAAAAGCTACCCACCTCTTGCAATCTCCCCGAGGTACACACAATAAGTCCAGCTGTTCACCATCTATGTTTTAAACTCTCTTTCTCCCACTTGACTTTGTAGATGGGGGAAATCTTATCTTCCGTCTTGTAATGTCGTACATTTAATTCTATACACAACAGTGTATGATGTGAAACTTCAGTAATTCATAATGGTGACAGTGTTGGACTTACGATCATAATGTGATAAATTCCATTCCTGGATCGTGTTGTGTTCTTGAGAAAAACACTTCATTTCACGTGGCTCCAGTATACTTAGCTGAGCCTGAGTACCAGCAGTATCTTGGGGTTTAACCCTGCCATAGACTGGCGTCCTAACCAATTTTCCCTTCAGTTTGTTTTCGTCTTAATAGTCCAAGAATAGTGTTGATTATTTTGTCAGACACTGGACCATTTGTACTTGTTGGTAATACATACACACTGGTTCTTCTCCAGTACCTCGGTGTCTACTCTAATAGTTTATCTATTGTCTCTGAGGAGACGAGGTCAGCCCATCTGTTTGCCTTTCTTGATGGTCTCGATTAAGTTCATTGCTGTTGAATCCAGGTTTGTTGCTCTTCCTTTAATGATTTGCTCCACTGTGGTCTGGGCCGTGTCTCAATGTGCCGGCCCAGAATAGTCCCACTTAGCAATCGAACGTGGTAGTTTCTGACTTGGAGGACTTTTCCTTGTAATCTTTACGAAGTACACACAATAAGTCGAGGAGCTGTTTTATCTTCATAACGGGTTAATATCCCGTTAAAACAATATGTGTACGTTACACATACATATAAATAGCTTTTATTGTTGTTTCAATTAATTATGAACATCAATAATAAATAACAACTTCGTAAAATAGAATTCAATGTGTTTTTATTGACAAAAACGTATTTAAATACACGAGAAATATTGTTTAATTCTTCTCTTGTGTTCCTTCTTTACAGATGTCCAGCCACACAAGTGTTCTGTAGAATGAAATAAGTTTGTAATAAAACAATTTTTTCATATACTTTATTGTGTTGTTTATTTATTCCTGGTAAAAATATATTTTAAACAGCCTCATCAAGGTTTCGAATCCAGCAGTCGCTCCAAAGATGGGTTGTCCAATAAACAATGTAGACGGTGTCTTCAATGGTTAGAATCTAAGGAAAGAAAAGTAAGTACCATCAAGGGAATGAAGAGTAAGTATCAATAAAGAATGACAACAATGTAGAAAGTATCATTGAGGGTTCGAATCCAACAGTCGTCTAAGAACGTAGTTACCATCAAGGGTGATTAAGTATCAAAAATGTAATAAGAACCTTCGAGTATGTAAAGAAAGTATCTCAGGTTCGAATCCAACAGTCGTCTAAGAATGTAGTAACCATCAAGGGTTATAAGTATCAAGAATGTAAAGGAAGTATCTCAGGTTCGAATCCAACTGTCTTCCAAGAATCTAATTAACCATCAAGGGTTCTAAGTATCAAAAATGTAATAAGAACCTTCAAGTATGTAAAGAGAGTATCTCAGGTTCGAATCCAACTGTCTTCCAAGAATGTAGAAACCATCTAATAATGTAAAGAAAGTATCAAAGGTTCGAATCTAAGTCAAGAATGTAGTAAGAAGCATCAAGGGTTAGAATCTAAGTCAAGAATGTAGTAAGAAGATTCTAAGGTTCGAATCCAACTGTCTTCCAAGAATCTAATTGTGGGTTCTAAGAAGGTTCGAATCCAACTGTCTTCCAAGAATGTAAGTGAGATTGTGGGTTCCAAGAATCTAAGTCTCCCTATATAGAAACTAAGTTAAGAAGGTTCAAATCCAACTTTCCAAGAATGTAATTAACCTCTAAGGTTTTTCTTCTAATATGTAAATGAAACTTCAAAAATGTAATTAAGATTCTCTAATATATTTCTAAAAAAAATTTCTTCTAATATGCAAATTAGCTTCTAATATGCAAATGAGCTTCTAGAGTAATTAAGATTCTTTCTAATTCAATTCTTCTAATATGTAAATGAACTTCAAGCTCATTTGCATATTAGATGAAATTTGAAAAAGAATTCTTCACGGTGGTCAGGGACGGGCCTTGCATCTATGTGCCGGCCCCGAATAGTCCCAGGCCGATGCAGTCGTACGCCACTACGAATCGAACGCCAGCCAGGGGGACTGGTAGTCTGAGACGCAGTTCGCACGCCACCGCGAAGGCCGCAATTCTACTGAGTTAAATAGTGGTACTTATGGCTACTTTAGAAAAATTTTGATCAAAAAAAAATTAATATATGCAAACGGAACAAAGGGAAGTAATTCTCGATTCAAATATTTTTTTCATAAGACAATTATTAATGCATTGGTGGTGCTACGAAGACGAGGTTTTCGATGTCTGCCAACGGATTGTTTAGGGAGTTTAATTATGGGGGTTTATCGAAGTTCTATAGTGACCCTCTCTACAATTCAGGACCCTTTAATGTCTACAAGATATTGCGATAGAGACGCAAGTTAGACGTGAGAGGGTAGCCAGTTTTGTTTACAGTCGAGCGATAACCATAGAAGATTATACAGGTTAGACATGTCTTTTAACCGCTTTTTTGGCGACCTTATGCACATACAGTACATGCCTTTGGTCCTGGAAAGAGACTGAAGTGTGCTACACACAACACTGTACAGTCACCAAAGGAGGCAGGAACTGACAAATGTATGGTCACCCAACGATCCACAAGACAGTCACCATCGGTTTTCGATTGACAACCATAACTACACCCCGTAACAACACATATAGCACCAGCAACGTATTAACAATTTTCTAATGAAAAATATATTCACACCTGAATTACTTCCATTTATTCCGTTTACATATATTATTTTGTCAACGAATAATTAAAAATATAGATACAGCGACATCCTTACATTAGATGTAATTGTGGGTTGTATGGATGGACAGACCCAACATTATATTAGATGTAACAGTGGGATATACAGAGGGGCTGCTATAACTGTATATCAGGGAGATTAAAAGACAGGTCCACCTTTTTATAACTGTGGGCCGTGTGGCGTGAGGGACAAATGATATTATGGGTCGTATAAAGGGGCAGCTACTACAATACACTGTATATAAGATAGACCTAGCCTTACATTAGATGTAACTGCAGCCGTATAGAGGGACAGCTACCACAATATACTGTATATCAGGGACGTTAAAATACAGGCCCATTCTTTTATCACAGAGAAAGAGACTTGCTGCTTTCTGGACGGTAAGCTTCAAGAAGATGGAAGTATTCCACCAGCCTGCACCACAGGAAGAGTACCACCCTCCCTATATCAACATTGGCGCAGGGGTGCACCATGACATCGGGTGCCAAGATCGACAGGGAAACCAGCAACAGACTGGCAAAGGTGAGCAGTGAATTTGGTAGACTGTACTAACGTGTGGAAGATTATACACGAAGCTGAACTCCTAACTAGGCAGGGCACGTCTCTAGCATGAAGGATCATTGCCGGCCCAGGATCACTCTCTATAGGCGTGGGGTTTTCGAAGTTCGATGGAGACCCTGTTCTACATTTGAGGATCCTTGGATAACGACAAGATCTTACGATAGAGCCGCAAGTTAGACATGTCTTTAAACCGCTTTGTTTACCCTCCAGCAAGAGGGTTTGAACATCTTTGTTTAAAGTCGAGCGATAGCCATAGAAGGTTAGACATGTCTTTTTAACGCTTTTTTGCGACCTTATGTAAATACACTCCATGTCTTTGGCCCTCTGGCCAAGCGTTGGCCACAGAGAAGATCTTACAATCCAGACAGAGCAGTGAGCCTTCGAGAAGGAGATTGAGGTGTGACACAACACTTCCACTGAAATATGTAGTCACCAAATGAGGTATAGACAGACACGTACTGCCTGTACAGTCACCAAAGGAGGTATAGACAGATACATGTACTGCATGTACAGTCACCAAAGGAGATATAGACAGACACATGTACTGCATGTACAGTCACCAAAGGAGATATAGACAGACGCATGTACAGTCACCAAAGGAGGTAGGGCTGACATGTGTACTGCCTGTACAGTCACCAAATGAGGTGTAGACAGACACGTACTGCCTGTACAGTCACCAAAGGAGGTATAGACAGATACATGTACTGCATGTACAGTCACCAAAGGAGGTATAGACAGATACATGTACTGCATGTACAGTCACCAAATGAGGTATAGACAGACATATGTACTGCCTGTACAGTCACCAAAGGAGGTATAGACAGATACATGTACTGCATGTACAGTCACCAAATGAGGTATAGACAGACATATGTACTGCCTGTACAGTCACCAAATGAGGTATAGACAGACATATGTACTGCCTGTACAGTCACCAAAGGAGGTAGGGTTGACATATGTACTGCCTGTATAGTCACCAAATGAACCACAATTGAAGAACAAGACAGTCACCATCAGTTTTCGATTGACAACCATAACTACACCCCGTAACAATACATATATATCACCTCATGACCAGCAACGTATTAACAATTTTCAAATGAAAAATATATTCACACCTGAACTACTTCCATTTATGCCGTTTACATATATTATTTTGTCAACAAATAATGAAAAATATAGATACAAATGTGAATAATACGTACTTGATGGACGGTGAAGTGTGCCATTGACAGATGACCCCAGTTCTTGGGATGTTAAAAAACAGGCCTAACCTTTTATAAGCTGCAACTGTGGATCGTATGAAGGGACAGATACCACAATATACTGTATATCAGGGGTGTTAAAAGAAAGGCCCATCTTTAGATATAACTATGGACCGTATGGAGGGGTAGCTATTACAATCTACTCTATATCTGGGACGTTAAAAGACAGGCCCATCCTTATATTAGATGCAATTGTGGGTTGTAAGTATAGACAGACACACCCAACATTATAGTAGATGTAACAGTGGGCCGTATGGAGGGACAGATACCACAATATACTGTATATGAGGGACGTTAAAAGACAGGCCCATCTTTAGATATAACTATAGACCGTATGGAGGGGTAGCTATTACGTTATACTGTATATCAGCGATGTTATAAGACAGGTCTCCTTATATTCGATGTCTGCATATCAGGGACGTTATAAGACAGGTCCACCTTTTTATAAACTGCAACTATGGGCCGTATGGAGTGAGAGACAGACATTATATTAGATGTAATTACCACAATATACTGTATATCTGGGACGTTAAAAGACAGAGACTTATATTAGATGTAATTGGGGGTTGTCTAAGAATGTAGTAACCATCAAGGGCTCTAAATATCAAGAATGTAAAGGAAGTATCTAAGGTTCGAATCCAACTGTCTCCCAAGAATCTAATTAACCATCAAGGGTTCTAAGTATCAAAAATGTAATAAGAACCTTCAAGTATGTAAAGAAAGTATCTCAGGTTGTATGGACAGACAGACAGACCTAACATTATATTAGATGTAACTGTGGGCCGTTATATATACCTCGATATCTCATCAGATATACATCTTTATATGTGCAAAAACGCAGCATGTAACTTTAATTACACACTTACCTAACATATGTAGGGGGCGGCGATCGAGTAATTGGACTGTAGACTCTATCGGTAAAACAGCCGAAAAAACCTGATAGGGGACACACCCTAGATGCAGGGTACAGTCATAATGACAGGGGCCCGGCTCTGCCTCGATATCTCATCAGATATGCGAGTTTATATGTGCATAAACACATTCACTTCGCCTGTAACAGTAATTACGGACTTACCTAACATATATGTGTAGTTGGCTGTAGACCCTATCGATAAAACCTCATAGGGGACACCCGTATAATAACAGAGCTGCTGCAGGGAAAGCTAGGAAGAGTTTAAAGAAAAACTACACAAGATATATTTTGTTATTAAATCCCTACGTTTTATTGTTTATTTTCAACACTGGAAGCCGTAGTCCAACTCCTATATGCAGGGGGTCTCGTCGTTTGATTTGATCCGGGGACAATATCGTTCGGCACACCTTGAATAACGAAGCAGCCTTCTCTAGGGACAGTAATGCTTGCTCCATATGGAGAGGGGTCTAGAAAGGTTGTGCTAAACCACAGTATACTGTATATCATGGTCGTTAAAAGGCAGGCCCATTCTGTTATCTCAGAGAAAGAGTCTTGCTGAGTATCACTTCGGAGGTATTCCCCCGGCTCGTCCCCTACACCACCCAGTTGGCAAACCATGGTCAATGGGCATCTTTGCATGCGGCCGAAAATAATCAAAGAATAAAAGGTAAACACCCACCTTCAATGGACCAAAAATCACATGCTGGAACCTCAGGACCTTGTTAGACACAGTCACCCAGAGTATGTCAATCTGTTCTAATTCCACACCAACTGTCAACACTGAATGTTGACATCGCTGCTCTCAGTGAGGTCCACTTCCCAGAGGAAGGCCACCTACAAGACCATGGCACCAGATACACCCTCTTACAGGTCACTTCTGTGGATGATTTCAACGGCGTCGGCCTGGGAGGGAGTGCTTGGCTTGACAGAGGATGCTTGTTGGCTGAGTTCTGCGAAGAAGATCATCTTGCAGCAGAAAGACCGTTTGAAAACAACCTGGATACACCTTTGTTCCAAACAGTGGCACACCATTGATTATATCCCAGGGCGCTGATGTGACCTGAAAGACCTCTTACATAGCAGAGTGATGCCCAGTGCCGAATGTCACACCGACCATCGTCTCGTACGCTGCAAACTCAAGCTCCACTTTAAACCCAAATCAAAAAAAAGGAGAGCCTCAGAAGATAACGAGGGTGGAGGTGGGCTACAGGGGATTCCCGGCTTACTCAGTATAGAGAATGGTCACTGCCATTGGAATGACAGGAAGAGAAAGGGCTGCAGTTGGCAGGATGTAGCAGAAAGGGCCTCTTGCTGCCTTTAGAGCAGGAGGCGAAGATGGGCAGTAATTAGATCAATGCTGCTGACCCACCAGCGGGAGGGTGACACCAACACCTCCTGGCGAAGGCTATGTCCACCGAAGGTGAATAAATGCGAGTTATCTTCTTGAAGAGGTAATTATGCCTATATATATATATACACGTACCTTGATTGATTCTAGGTTTGAGGGTGTGGCCTAGCGAAAGAGAGAGGAGGAGGTTAAGTGTGCCAGTGACAGGTGACCCCAGTTCTTGGGATGTTAAAAAACAGGTCAACCTTTTATAAGCTGCAACTGTGGGCCATATGGTGCGAGAGACAGACCCAACATTATATTAGCTGTACCTGTGGCCTGTATAGAGGGACAGCTACCACAATATACTGTATATTAATGACGTTAAAAGACACAGCCAGCCTTATATTAGATGTAACAGCAGCCGTATAGAGGGACAGCTACCACAATATACTGTATATTAAGGACGTTAAAAGACAAACCCAGCCTTATATTAGATGTAACAGCAGCTGTATAGAGGGACAGCTACCACAATATACTGTATATTAAGGACGTTAAAAGACAAACCCAGCCTTATATTAGATGTAACAGCAGCCGTATAGAGGGACAGCTACCACAATATACTGTATATTAAGGACGTTAAAAGACAAACCCAACCTTATATTAGATGTAACAGCAGCTGTATAGAGGGACAGCTACCACAATATACTGTATATTAAGGACGTTAGAAGACAAAGCCAGCCTTATATTAGATGTAACAGCAGCCGTATAGAGGGACAGCTACCACAATATACTGTATATTAAGGACGTTAAAAGACAAACCCAGCCTTATATTAGATGTAACAGCAGCCGTATAGAGGGACAGCTACCACAATATACTGTATATTAAGGACGTTAAAAGACAAACCCAGCCTTATATTAGATGTAACAGCAGCCGTATAGA
Source organism: Eledone cirrhosa (assembly GCA_964016885.1). Taxonomy (NCBI): domain Eukaryota; kingdom Metazoa; phylum Mollusca; class Cephalopoda; order Octopoda; family Eledonidae; genus Eledone; species Eledone cirrhosa. Next base: position 768,516 of record OZ024764.1, on the reverse strand, counting down.
AGGACAGCTACCACAATATACTGTATATTAAGGACGTTAAAAGACAAAGCCAGCCTTATATTAGATGTAACAGCAGCCGTATAGAAAGACAGCTACCACTATATACTGTATATTAAGGACGTTAAAAGGCACAGCCAGCTTTATATTAGATGTAACAGCAGCCGTATAGAGGGTCAGCTACCACAATATACTGTATATTAAGGACGTTAAAAGACAAACCCAGCCTTATATTAGATGTAACAGCAGCCGTATAAAGGGACAGCTACCACAATAAACTGTATATTAAGGACGTTAAAAGATAAACCCAGCCTTATATTAGATGTAACAGCAGCCGTATAGAGGGACAGCTAACACAATATACTGCATATTAAGGACGTTAAAAGAGAAACCCAGCCTTATATTAGATATAACAGCAGCCGTATAGAGGGACAGCTACCACAATATACTGTATATTAAGGACGTTAAAAGGCACAGCCAGCTTTATATTAGATGTAACAGCAGCCGTATAGAGGGTCAGCTACCACAATATACTGTATATTAAGGACGTTAAAAGACAAACCCAGCCTTATATTAGATGTAACAGCAGCCGTATAAAGGGACAGCTACCACAATAAACTGTATATTAAGGACGTTAAAAGATAAACCCAGCCTTATATTAGATGTAACAGCAGCCGTATAGAGGGACAGCTAACACAATATACTGCATATTAAGGACGTTAAAAGACAAACCCAGCCTTATATTAGATATAACAGCAGCCGTATAGAGGGACAGCTACCACAATATACTGTATATTAAGGACGTTAAAAGATAAACCCAGCCTTATATTAGATGTAACAGCAGCCGTATAGAGGGACAGCTACCACAATATACTGTATATTAAGGACGTTAAAAGACAAAGCCAGCCTTATATTAGATGTAACAGCAGCCGTATAGAGGGACAGCTACCACAATATACTGTATATTAAGGACGTTAAAAGACAAACCCAGCCTTATATTAGATGTAACAGCAGCCGTATAGAGGGACAGCTACCACAATATACTGTATATTAAGGACGTTAAAAGACAAAGCCAGCCTTATATTAGATGTAACAGCAGCCGTATAGAGGGACAGCTACCACAATATACTGCATATTAAGGACGTTAAAAGATAAACCCAGCCTTATATTAGATGTAATAGCAGCTGTATAGAGGGACAGCTACCACAATATACTGTATATTAAGGACGTTAAAAGACAAACCCAGCCTTATATTAGATGTAACAGCAGCCGTATAGAGGGACAGCTACCACAATATACTGTATATTAAGGACGTTAAAAGACAAACCCAGCCTTATATTAGATGTAACAGCAGCCGTATAGAAGGACAGCTACCACAATATACTGTATATTAAGGACGTTAAAAGACAAAGCCAGCCTTATATTAGATGTAACAGCAGCCGTATAGAAGGACAGCTACCACAATATACTGTATATTAAGGACGTTAAAAGGCACAGCCAGCTTTATATTAGATGTAACAGCAGCCGTATAGAGGGTCAGCTACCACAATATACTGTATATTAAGGACGTTAAAAGACAAACCCAGCCTTATATTAGATGTAACAGCAGCCGTATAAAGGGACAGCTACCACAATAAACTGTATATTAAGGACGTTAAAAGATAAACCCAGCCTTATATTAGATGTAACAGCAGCCGTATAGAGGGACAGCTAACACAATATACTGTATATTAAGGACGTTAAAAGGCACAGCCAGCTTTATATTAGATGTAACAGCAGCCGTATAGAGGGTCAGCTACCACAATATACTGTATATTAAGGACGTTAAAAGACAAAGCCAGCCTTATATTAGATGTAACAGCAGCCGTATAGAGGGACAGCTACCACAATATACTGTATATTAAGGACGTTAAAAGACAAACCCAGCCTTATATTAGATGTAACAGCAGCCGTATAGAGGGACAGCTACCACAATATACTGTATATTAAGGACGTTAAAAGACAAAGCCAGCCTTATATTAGATGTAACAGCAGCCGTATAGAGGGACAGCTACCACAATATACTGTATATTAAGGACGTTAAAAGACAAACCCAGCCTTATATTAGATGTAACAGCAGCCGTATAGAGGGACAGCTACCACAATATACTGTATATTAAGGACGTTAAAAGACAAAGCCAGCCTTATATTAGATGTAACAGCAGCCGTATAGAGGGACAGCTACCACAATATACTGTATATTAAGGACGTTAAAAGACAAAGCCAGTCTTATATTAGATGTAACAGCAGCCGTATAGAGGGACAGCTACCACAATATACTGCATATTAAGGACGTTAAAAGATAAACCCAGCCTTATATTAGATGTAATAGCAGCTGTATAGAGGGACAGCTACCACAATATACTGTATATTAAGGACGTTAAAAGACAAACCCAGCCTTATATTAGATGTAACAGCAGCCGTATAGAGGGACAGCTACCACAATATACTGTATATTAAGGACGTTAAAAGACAAACCCAGCCTTATATTAGATGTAACAGCAGCCGTATAGAAGGACAGCTACCACAATATACTGTATATTAAGGACGTTAAAAGACAAAGCCAGCCTTATATTAGATGTAACAGCAGCCGTATAGAAAGACAGCTACCACTATATACTGTATATTAAGGACGTTAAAAGGCACAGCCAGCCTTATATTAGATGTAACAGCAGCCGTATAGAGGGTCAGCTACCACAATATACTGTATATTAAGGACGTTAAAAGACAAAGCCAGCCTTATATTAGATGTAACAGCAGCCGTATAGAAGGACAGCTACCACAATATACTGTATATTAAGGACGTTAAAAGGCACAGCCAGCTTTATATTAGATGTAACAGCAGCCGTATAGAGGGTCAGCTACCACAATATACTGTATATTAAGGACGTTAAAAGACAAACCCAGCCTTATATTAGATGTAACAGCAGCCGTATAAAGGGACAGCTACCACAATAAACTGTATATTAAGGACGTTAAAAGATAAAGCCAGCCTTATATTAGATGTAACAGCAGCCGTATAGAGGGACAGCTACCACAATATACTGTATATTAAGGACGTTAAAAGACAAAGCCAGCCTTATATTAGATGTAACAGCAGCCGTATAGAGGGACAGCTACCACAATATACTGTATATTAAGGACGTTAAAAGATAAACCCAGCCTTATATTAGATGTAATAGCAGCTGTATAGAGGGACAGCTACCACAATATACTGTATATTAAGGACGTTAAAAGACAAAGCCAGCCTTATATTAGATGTAACAGCAGCCGTATAGAGGGACAGCTACCACAATATACTGTATATTAAGGACGTTAAAAGATAAACCCAGCCTTATATTAGATGTAATAGCAGCTGTATAGAGGGACAGCTACCACAATATACTGTATATTAAGGACGTTAAAAGACAAAGCCAGCCTTATATTAGATGTAACAGCAGCCGTATAGAGGGACAGCTACCACAATATACTGTATATTAAGGACGTTAAAAGATAAACCCAGCCTTATATTAGATGTAACAGCAGCCGTATAAAGGGACAGCTACCACAATATACTGTATATTAAGGACGTTAAAAGACAAAGCCAGCCTTATATTAGATGTAACAGCAGCCGCATAGAGGGACAGCTACCACAATATACTGTATATTAAGGACGTTAAAAGACAAACCCAGCCTTATATTAGATGTAACAGCAGCCGTATAGAGGGACAGCTACCACAATATACTGTATATTAAGGACGTTAAAAGATAAACCCAGCCTTATATTAGATGTAACAGCAGCCGTATAAAGGGACAGCTACCACAATATACTGTATATTAAGGACGTTAAAAGACAAAGCCAGCCTTATATTAGATGTAACAGCAGCCGTATAAAGGGACAGCTACCACAATATACTGTATATTAAGGACGTTAAAAGACAAACCCAGCCTTATAGAGGGTCAGCTACCACCATATACGGTATATTAAGGACGTTAAAAGATAAACCCAGCCTTATATTAGATGTAACAGCAGCCGTATAGAGGGACAGCTACCACAATATACTGTATATTAAGGACGTTAAAAGACAAAGCCAGCCTTATATTAGATGTAACAGCAGCCGTATAGAGGGACAGCTACCACAATATACTGTATAGTAAGGACGTTAAAAGATAAACCCAGCCTTATATTAGATGTAACAGCAGCCGTATAAAGGGACAGCTACCACAATATACTGTATATTAAGGACGTTAAAAGATAAACCCAGCCTTATATTAGATGTAACAGCAGCCGTATAGAGGGACAGCTACCACAATATACTGTATAGTAAGGACGTTAAAAGATAAACCCAGCCTTATATTAGATGTAACAGCAGCCGTATAAAGGGACAGCTACCACAATATACTGTATATTAAGGACGTTAAAAGATAAACCCAGCCTTATATTAGATGTAACAGCAGCCGTATAGAGGGTCAACTACCACAATATACTGTATATAAGGGAAGTTATAAGACAGAACCATCCTGAGATGTAACTGTAGGTCGTGTGGAATGATAGCTAGCACAGAATACTGTATATCAGGGACGTTAAAAGAGAGACCCAGCCATAGATGTAACTGTGGACGGTAAGGAGGGATAGCTACCACAATATACAGTTTATCAAGGACGTTAAAAGACAAACACAACCTTAGATGTAACATCTGCCGTGTAGGGGGACAACTTATATTAGATTTGTGGGCCGTATCGAGGGACAGCTGCCATAATATACAGTTTATCAGGGACGTTAAAAGACCCATTTTTTAAATACATGTAACTGTGGGCCGTGTGGAATGATAGCTATCACAGAGTACTGTATATTAGGTAAGTTATAAGACAGAGCCATCCTTAGATGTAACAGCTACCGTATAGAGGGACAGCTACCACTGTATATCAGGGACGTTAAAAGACAAACACAAGCTTAGATGTAACAGCTGCCGTATCGAGAGACAGCTTCCACAGAACACTGTATATCAGGGACCTTAAAAGGAAGGCCCATTCGTTTATCACAGAGGCTGCCCAGCTCTATTGACTGTAAGTAAGCTTAAAGAAGATGGAGGTATTCCACCATCCTGCACCCCAGGAAGTGTACCACCCTCCCAATATCACCATTGGCGAGACTGAACTGAAAACAGTCCATCATTTCAGCTACCTGGGGTACATCTTCACATCGGGTGCCAAGATTGACAGGGAAATCAGCAACAGACTAGCAAAGGTGAGAAATTAATTTGGTAGACTGTACTAACGTGTGGAAGATTAAACATGAAGCTGAACTCCCAACTACGCTGGGCAGGGCACGTCTCCAGCATGAAGGATCATCACCTGCCCAGGATCACTATGGAATCTCTGTAGGAGTTCGTGATAGGAAGGCCAAATATTAAGAACTTTTGTAGGAGTGAGGGAGAAAGGTTCGCAGCGTATGGCGATAATGGGCAGTAATTTGGCCACCAATGCTGACACACCAGCGAGAGGGTGTTACGGTTGAGGGTCAAAATTCTCAATGAACGGAGGACACGGCCAGTTGACATCAACACCGCCTGGCCAAGGCTATGTCCATCGAAGGTGAATGAATGCGAGGCACCTGAGGACATAATTATGCCTATATATATATCATCATTGTTTAACGTCTATCTTCCACGCTAGCATGGGTTAGACGGGTTTGTCCCATTTGGAGGCAAGTTGAGTGACCGTGTCTCGCACATATTATATATATATATATATAAACTTTATTGGTATATTGCAATCGTATCGATATCGATCATCTCATGGTACAATCATAATGACCGGGGCCCGGCTCTGCCTCAATATCTCATCAAATATGCGAGTTTATCATCAAAAACACACACCGCCTGTAACTTTAATTACGGACTTACCTAACATATACGTGTGTAGGGGTGGGGATTGAATAACTGCACTGTGGACCCTATCGTTAAAACACCCAAGAAACCCCCATGAGACACACACCCCTGGATGCTCCAGAATACAAAATGAATTTACAACAGTTTCAGAAAATATTTAGCACGGTTCAAGAATTGAATCAACAATTTAAGGTCTTCCATCTCTATCTTGAAAGAAGCATTTAAATACATCGAAATATTAACTAAAACTAAGAAGAGTTTTAAAGAAATACACTCGACAAATTATTTGTGAATAAAAAAGAAACACGTTGAATTTTATTAAATCCCTACATTTTATTGTTTATTTTCAACACGAATTGGAACACTTGGTCTGTGTATTTCATTAGAAATAAGGTAATGAATTTTTAAACTGTACTAGATACATATTTGTAACAGAATTCGAGTGTTTTACCTGGCGAAGATTCGGAACCGAATCTAAAAATTCTCACCATTGTCCTGTCCAGGTCAAGTGGTATATACGTTTATCATAGTTGTCTTTTGACAGGACAATGGTGAGAATTCCTAACAAAAGGTGGTTTGACAGGCCACAACCTTTAGATTAGGTTTCGATTCTTCGACAGGTAAAACATAGTCGAATTCTGTTACAAATTAATCAATAAAAAATGTTAAATGTTGTTATATTGGCAATGTAATGAAACAGGTGTGTCTCGTTAAGAATAGGTTAACAACTAGGCAGGTGTAAATAGTAGACCATAGGAGACGAAGAGGGAAAGATTTACAAAAACATCTCAACATAATATAAAATCTAGGTTACCTTTCGGAAAGCTGCTCCTGTCCATTGTTAAACCATTTAGCGAGAGTTTCGGGAAAGATTGGAAAATTCTACAAACTGACGGCCATTTTTTTCTTTCTTGTTTTGGATGGAGTTGAATGCGCACGCGCAAGATTTAGACATCCAGTGCGCATGTTCCAAGTATCCTGGCCATGCTACAGTAATATCTAAAAAGCCTGGCCATGCTACAGCACCATCTAAACATCCTGGCCATGCTACGGCACCATCTAAACAGCCTGGCCATGCTACGGCACTATCTAAACAGCCTGGCCATGCTACAGCACTATCTAAACGGCCTGGCCATGCTACAGCACTATCTAAACATCCTGGCCATACTACAGCACTATCTAAACAGCCTGGCCATGCTACAGCAATGTCTAAACATCCTGGCCATACCACAGCAAGATCTAAACGGCCTGGCCATGCTACAGCACTAGAAGTTACTCTATAATTACATAAGTAATTCTCAGGGAGATTCAGCGCTATAAGACTGGCCATTACAGACTTCTATACAGTTTCTGTCTACCCAGTTTCACATGGGATGTGATCGAACCTGGGACTTCATGATGGCGAAATAAACTCACAATTTAGTCGATATCGATCTTTACAAACACTGATCGACAGTTAACCAATGATGGACATACAGAGGAAGGAAGTGATAGGAAAACAAAGGAATTTACAACTGTTTTAGTTTTTACGACCAGTATAATTCAGCTGAACATGAGTACCAGTAATAAGTGGGGGTTAACCCCCTTTTTTTAAGGATACCTAACTGTACCAAACATTTCACACATTTTCCAATATATATATACTATGAGGTCTAGTGGTGAGGGTGTTCGATTCCAGGGTTGTGTGTTGTGTTCTTGAGCAAAACACTTCATTTCACGTTGCTCCACTATACTCAGCTGAAAATGAGTACCAGTAATAGCTGGGGGTTTAACCCTGTGATGGACTAGCGTCCTGTCCAGGGTGGAAGTCTTGTACTCTGTCACTTCACGGGATAAGCGGAGTGAGTGCAGAGCTCTGGTGATGCCGTGGAAAATCTTGATTGTATGCCCCAAACACTCAAGTTTAAGGCCTAATATACTGAGAAATATTATGAGAAAGGAAAATATTTTGAATATATAAACACAGATGAAACATGAAATAAACACTTTATTCGATTTTAATATAAATTCTAACAAACCCGGCCATACTGTAGCACTATCTAAACAGCGAGGCCATGATTTAAGCAAAAGGCCAAGTGCAATCAAGCGAATACCCTCCATCAAGCATCTACCATACTCTGAGCGCCTTACTTCCCTGGGCATGGATACATTGAAGCTCCGACGTCTGGCAACTGACTTGGTAAACACCCACAAAATTGTTAACCATCTTGCCAACAACAACCCTGAGTACCTTTTTGATCGCCATGTGTCTAACACACGTGGACATGCCTACAAAGTCAGAAAACAGCACAGTTCCCATGACTTTCGGTAACATTTTTTCATGCTCAGAGTTGCTGAAGCATGGAACAAACTGCCTGCATCAGTTGTTAGCTGTCGAGACACTGCATCCTTTAAAACCTCCATAGAACAAACTACCTGCATCAGTTGTTAGCTGTTGAGACACTGTATCCTTTAAAACCTCCATGGAACAAACTACCTGCATCAGTTGTTAGCTGTCGAGACACTGCATCCTTTAAAACCTCCATGGAACAAACTACCTGCATCAGTTGTTAGCTGTCGAGACACTGCGTCCTTTAAAACCTCCATGGAACAAACTACCTGCATCAGTTGTTAGCTGTCGAGACACTGCATCCTTTAAAACCTCCATAGAACAAACTACCTGCATCAGTTGTTAGCTGTCGAGACACTGCATCCTTTAAAACCTCCATGGAACAAACTACCTGCATCAGTTGTTAGCTGTCGAGACACTGCATCCTTTAAAACCTCCATGGAACAAACTACCTGCACCAGTTGTTAGCTGTCGAGACACTGCATCCTTTAAAACCTCCATGGAACAAACTACCTGCATCAGTTGTTAGCTGTCGAGACACTGCATCCTTTAAAACCTCCATGCTTCCTAAAATTCACCAACACTACACCTAATATTCCCCCTCCATACACATACACACATGTATACCATGACTCATGCACTGTTCATTTTCCTGACGTTTGTACATTACTCTATGTACTATACATGCAACTTTGATGAGTTGTAGTGCACCTGAGCACTATACACAATCATTTTGAGGTAGGAGAAAGTCGATTAAATCGAACCAGTACATTACTGGTACTTTATTTTATCGACCCTGTAAGGATGAAAGGCAAAGTTAACCTCAGGATGTAACTCTATACCACAAACATGTCCCACAACCCTCTACTGAGGCCACATTATTATTTTTAAAAAGTGAAAAGCGTTTTTTTTTTTAATCATCTTATATATCCTTTCTTTATATTTCTAATATAAAACAATGTTTGCCATTTAAAAAAAACTTCCAGAAATGTTCAGTAAAACAACAGAAGGGAAACCCTTTCGTTGACATTTATTTTAGTTTTTTTAAAATGACCTGGGATTTTCAAATTGTTTTGAAAATAAGAATTTGAAGGATTGCTGATAGCTAGATTCCATTGTTACATGTGATATGGAATATATGACATGTTACCCTGTAAGTACGGGTCACTCTCCGACAGGTTCACGGTCGTGCTCTTGGCAGAGGAGACTTCTGGTGTCCTCGTCCCTAGGGCTACCCCCCTACTTACCACCATAGGTACAGATCTGGCTACCCCAAGCAGTGGAGACTTCTGGTGTCCTCGTCCCTAGGGCTACCTCCCTACTTACCACCATAGGTACAGACCTGGCTACCCCTAGCAGTGGACAATTCTGGTGTCTTTGGCCCTAGGGCTACCTCCCTACTTACCACCATAGGTACAGACCTGGCTACCCCTAGCAGTGGACACTTCTGGTGTCTTTGGCCCCAGGGCTACCTCCCTACTTACCACCATAGGTACAGACCTGGCTACCCCTAGCAGTGGAGACTTCTGGTGTCCTTGGCCCTAGGGCTACCTCCCTACTCACCACCATAGGTACAGACCTGGCTACCCCTAGCAGTGGAGACTTCTGGTGTCCTTGGCCCTAGGGCTACCTCCCTACTCACCACCATAGGTACAGACCTGGCTACCTGTAGCAGTGGAGACTTCTGGTGTCCTTGACCCTAGGGCTACCTCCCTACTTACCACCATAGGTACAGAGCTGGCTACCCCTAGCAGTGGAAACTTCTGGTGTCCTTGGCCCTAGGGCTACCTCCCTACTTACCACCATAGGTACAGACCTGGCTACCTGTATCAGTGGAGACTTCTGGTGTCCTTGGCCCTAGGGCTACCTCCCTACTTACCACCATAGGTACAGACCTGGCTACCTGTAGCAGTGGAGACTTCTGGTGTCCTTGGCCTTAGGGCTACCTCCCTACTTACCACCATAGGCACAGACCTGGCTACCTGTATCAGTGGAGACTTCTGGTGTCCTTGGCCCTAGGGCTACCTCCCTACTCACCACCATAGGTACAGACCTGGCTACCTGTAGCAGTGGAGACTTGTGGTGTCCTTGGCCCTAGGGCTACCTCCCTACTCACCACCATAGGTACAGACCTGGCTACCTGTAGCAGTGGAGACTTGTGGTGTCCTTGGCCCTAGGGCTACCTCCCTACTCACCACCATAGGCACAGACCTGGCTACTTGTAGCAGTGGAGACTTCTGGTGTCCTTGGCCCTAGGGCTACCTCCCTACTCACCACCATAGGCACTGAGCTGGCTACCTGTAGCAGTGGAGACTTCTGGTGTCCTTGGCCCTAGGGCTACCTCCCTACTCACCACCATAGGCACTGAGCTGGCTACCTGTAGCAGTGGAGACTTCTGGTGTCCTTGGCCCTAGGGCTACCTCCCTATTCATCACCATAGCCACTGAGCTGGCCAGCCGCAGGTGTGAGCCTCGCGAGATGGAATGGCTCTTCCAGCACATCTCCCTTACCACCTTCTCCATCCTGTCTGCTGGAGCTGTGGGGCAGCCAGCACGTGGGACCCCATTTGCTCACCATACAGAGAGATGGGTGAACATATCCTTGTGGTTGTCTTCACCCAGCCCTAGTGCAGATTTGAAGGGTTTATTAATATTAAACTTAAAGGTTCTTATGTAGAAATATGCTGAAAGACTGCTGGTGTTTGGAACATAACTTAAGAAAGGTTCTTACATAAAATTATGATGGAAGGTCTTTAGATAAATATAAACACTTTAACCCTTTCATTACCATATTTCTAATGGAAGACACTGTTGGTGTTTGGAACATAACTTAACAAAGGTTCTTACATAAAATTATGATGGAAGGTCTTTAGATAAATATAAACACTTTAACCCTTTCATTACCATATTTCTAATGGAAGACACTGTTGGTGTTTGGAACATAACTTAACAAAGGTTCTTACATAAAATTATGAAGGAAGGTTTTTAGATAAATGAAAACACTTAACGAACAGTTTTGTATCAGAGTGGAGAAGTATATTTTATTATATCAAACATTTGACATTATTGTACAATTTAGATTCTACATAATGTAATAATATATTTATCTTGTTAAACATGTCAACTATATTTTACAGACACAAGTTATACAATGATGGAAATATTTTGCTATCTGTTATATATAAACATATTATTTTACACTTTCGCCTCTTCCAGCCACCCGGCTGAGTATCAACTGTAATTTACAGACACAAGTTATACAATGATGGAAATATAAAAAAAAACAAAAAAAAAAACAAAACATAAAAACAAAATTAAGTAATGAACCAGATGTGGGTGGGAAAGTAGTGGAAAGGACTATAAAGGACATAAATAAGAAGAGAGGGTGACCAGTTGTGCCTAGGTCAGAACTGTCGTTTGGTTGTACCCTGCAGACAAAACTACAAAGATATTTCTGAAGATATGACCAGGGACAAGAAATTTATTATAAAAAAAAAAAAAACATCATCATCATCGTTAACGAAATACAGGGTGGGCCATAAGTTGCTCACCAAATTATTAAATGCCTAAATATTAACTGGGTTAAAGAAATGACTTTTGTAAAAACCTTTAGTATTTAAACCGGCCACATCTGGTTAAATTTATCTCACCTCTTTCTGTTCAAACCGGCCTCTCATACTGATGTTAAGGTATTGTTCTCAATACAAATAATATCAAAATCTCATAGATTCAATATTATGTAAGGTAAAGCCTTTACTGTGAAAATACAATAGTATATATAGAGTAATGTAAATGTTATGTGAGATATTATGTGAGGTAAAGCCTTTACTGTGACAATACAATAGTATATATAGAGTAATGTAAATGTTATGTGAGATATTATGTGAGGTAAAGCCTTTACTGTGAAAATACAATAGTATATATAGAGTAATGTAAATGTTATGTGTGATATGTGAGGTAAAGCCTTTACTGTGACAATACAATAGTATATATAGAGTAATGTAAATGTTATGTGAGGTATTATGTGAGGTAAAGCCTTTACTGTGACAATACAATAGTATACATAGAGTAATGTAAATGTTATGTGAGATATTATGTGAGGTAAAGCCTTTACTGTGACAATACAATAGTATACATAGAGTAATGTAAATGTTATGTGAGATATTATGTGAGGTAAAGCCTTTACTGTGACAATACAATAGTATATATAGAGTAATGTAAATGTTATGTGAGATATTATGTGAGGTAAAGCCTTTACTGTGACAATACAATAGTATATATAGAGTAATGTAAATGTTATGTGAGATATTATGTGAGGTAAAGCCTTTACTGTGACAATACAATAGTATATATAGAGTAATGTAAATGTTATGTGAGATATTATGTGAGGTAAAGTCTTTACTGTGAAAATACAATAGTATATATAGAGTAATGTAAATGTTATGTGAGATATTATGTGAGGTAAAGTCTTTACTGTGAAAATACAATAGTATATATAGAGTAATGTAAATGTTATGTGGGATATTATGTGAGGTAAAGTCTTTACTGTGAAAATACAATAGTATATATAGAGTAATGTAAATGTTATGTGAGGTAAAGCCTTTACTGTGAAAATACAATAGTATATATAGAGTAATGTAAATGGTAAAGAGTTAAGCCTTTCTAAATATCATACTCAGGAACATTGTGGACAGCCAGAAATCTCTCACCTCTTTCTGTTGAAACCAGCTGTAACTGGCTATTCATACTGATGTTAAGGTATTGTTCTCAAAATAAATAATATCGAAATCTCATAGATTCGATATTAGCATCAACTCCATCACTCACGTGGCAATCCCTGGCGCTAGAGATCGCAGCAGACCAAGGAAGACGTGGGTGAAGAGGGATTTGTATAAATGGAACTTGGCTGATGTCGATACTAGGGACAGCGGCTGTGAGACATTGCCTGGTGTTGTCTACCTCGGAGTCCATGACAACCGCAGCACCCTTAAGAACAAAACTAGATATGAATGGAAAACACTTCCTTTCTGATAACCCCTGCTTCTACGAGAAACTGCTAACATGCTTTCAGGCGTGCCTGCAGATCTCTGGGTCTTTCTCCTGGGAACAAGCCCCAGTTTTCTATTTGTTCCTTCATTCACTAATTTTCTACTTTCTCGTGTGTCCCCTCCATACCTCCCCCCTTTCTATCTTGTCTTCTGAGGCCTCACTCATCAGCACTTTCCCTTCCACCCACATACAGTTGAGCTGAGCACCCAGGCTGATGAAAACCAGCCACCCACCCACTCTTGATGCCACTTGGTGCCCCAGCCCCCAGCTCTACGCCCCATCCTCCATCCCCACCAGTCAACACTACGAACAGGCGGCAGAAGGGCCGGAATTGTTCGAGGTGCGGCTGCTTCCACCACTTCACTTGTATTGGCTTGATGCGGCGAAATGCAGAAACTGTCCCTTCCCCTCGTCTGCCCAGCCACGGCCGTCTGGCACACCACCAGATAGGACAGCGAGCTTGTCTGGTGCCCCAAGCCTCGCTGGTCTCAGGCGGCTCCGGAAAGATCCCGAAAACAGGTGCCGGTAGCTGAAGCCCTCGCTTCCTCAATTGAGAGTGCCCTGGACTCCAATCGAGCCAGCAACTGGGAGCGACTCTTCTATTTCGCTCCACTCGCCCTCCCCAACTCCGGCGCTGACCGAGGCAGCCTGTAAACAACAGATTTTGTCAAGGCCAATGTTTCGACCCCTGGGCAAGCGCCCATCCCCCAAGGCCAGCGCCAAGCGTTTACGTGACCGCGTAAATGCCAAATTAATCATGGGTGATGTCTCGGCTGCAGTCAGAGCCGTGGAGGACACTGTCCTCCAACCCACGAAGGAGGTCCCGGATGCCCTGCGACTCAAGCACCCTGAGTCACCCGCTTACCTTAGACCCATACCCACACCTCAGCTTCACTTGCTTCTGGCGCAGACATCATGTCTACCATCAAGTCCTTCCCAGCCAGCAGAGGTGCTGATGACCACCGACCAGGCCACCTCATGGATTTGCTACGCCCCCGTCTCCGCTGACGCTGGGGGGTCACCTTCTGAGTGCAACTGTGGGACTCACCAATAGGCTTATTCATGGCACCCAGGTCCCTCACGCCCGAGGCCTCTTTTTTTCGGCTAGCCTGACCGCTCTCAGGAAGAAAGAGGGTGGCATATGCCCCATCGCTGTGGGCGTCTTCCGGAGGATCGCTGCTAAGGTGGCCTGCAGGTCCATAACACCTGAACTAGGTGAGGAGTTCAGTCCAGTGCAACTGGGAGTCGGCGTGTTCGTTGGCTGTGAAGGGGCCGCACATGCAACCAAGCAGTTCTTCAATAGCTGCCCACCAGAACTGGCATCCAGGGACCTCATAGCCAAACTTAACATGAGTAATGCCTTCAACTGCTTACGCTGGGACCATCTGAGGCCTGCCTCAGCCGAAACCCCTCTGCTACGCGCTGGTCTACCTGTCGTATGGAGCCCCGAGCATGCTCCTTGTTGCTGATAGTCATACCTTTTCGTAGTGACCCCTACTTGACCACCTAAGACAGTGGACTTGGTACTTTTCGTAGTGACCCCTACTTGACCACCTTAGACAGTGGACTTGGTACTTTTCGTAGTGACCCCTACTTGACCACCTTAGACAGTGGACTTGGTACTTTTCGTAGTGACCCCTACTTGACCACCTTAGACAGTGGACTTGGTACTTTTCGTAGTGACCCCTACTTGACCACCTTAGACAATGGACTTGGTACTTTTCGTAGTGACCCCTACTTGACCACCTTAGACAATGGACTTGGTACTTTTCGTAGTGACCCCTACTTGACCACCTTAGACAATGGACTTGGTACTTTTCGGTGACCCCAACACAACCACTGTGGGCTATATATAAAACTGAAGGATGTGATGGAGGATGTTCCACATCAACTAGGCAACACCCAATGTTACCAACCCAGAATTGGGAGTACATGTTGAAATCAAGGAGAAACCCTCCCCTTAACAGACCCTTGGAGGAGTTTGACAACGAGATGGTTAACATCATTTCAAACCTTAAATTCTCTAATAGCCCTTTCTAGGGTCAGAGTAGCTGAGGAGGTGAAAGAAAGGAACCACCAAAGAGAGTTGGCCAGAATACTTGTCCTTGCTGACAAAACTAACATTGACAGCAGCGACATTAATATATACCACCTAATTCTGAAGAAACTGAGGGTTAAAAAACCCCTCTGGGGTAACCCTTGAGGACATCAATACCAAGGCATATGACATACTATCCAGACTCTGAATCAATGAGAGGATGGCACTGTACCAACCGAGGGAGTCAAGGATTGTAGTGAAAGAAATGTTTTCCCAGTTTCTCTCCCCATCAAGGCCACCAAGAGATGACCTACAACAGGACCTAAATTTCCCATGTGGTCACATCAACCAAGAAGCACACTATGTTACCAACCCCCACATTGTCGGTGACTCACATACAAGATTATATCTCTAACCAAAATTATTGTATGTGTCGTCTTTATTCATCTCCAACAACCCCGCTACAACTTCACTTCAGGATTACCATTAAGGACCATAGACCCAACTTTGAGTCTGACCTACCAGTTAGTGTAATAGCTCCCTTCAAAGTCTGATTTGGAGGTAATCAGCAAAAGCATACTCGATAGGATTCTGGCAATAATTAAGAAAAAAACCCCCTAAATTACAGCTATGGTCCTGTATTGGTGAGGTGAGGTGATAGAGTGGTTTACAGCTATTACCTGGGAAGAGTAGAACTATCTTTATCCAACTGGATATTGCTAGTTACTACTCTACAATCTCGCCCATAGTTTTAAATAAGGCCCTTGCTAGTTACTACTCTACAATCTCGCCCATAGTTTTAAATAAGGCCCTTGCTAGTTACTACTCTACAATCTCGCCCATAGTTTTAAATAAGGCCCTTGCTAGTTACTACTCTACAATCTCGCTCATAGTTGTAAATAAGGCCCTTGCTAGTTACTACTCTACAATCTCGCCCATAGTTTTAAATAAGGCCCTTGCTAGTTACTACTCTACAATCTCGCTCATAGTTGTAAATAAGGCCCTTGCTAGTTACTACTCTACAATCTCGCCCATAGTTTTAAATAAGGCCCTTGCTAGTTACTACTCTACAATTTCGCCCATAGTTTTAAATAAGGCCCTTGCTAGTTATTACTCTACAATCTCGCCTATAGTTTTAAATAAGGCCCTTGCTAGTTACTACTCTACAATTTCGCCTATAGTTTTAAATAAGGCCCTTGCTAGTTACTACTCTACAATCTCGCCTATAGTTTTAAATAAGGCCCTTGCTAGTTATTACTCTACAATCTCGCCTATAGTTTTAAATAAGGCCCTTGCTAGTTACTACTCTACAATCTCGCCTATAGTTTTAAATAAGGCCCTTGCTAGTTACTACTCTACAATCTCGCCTATAGTTTTAAATAAGGCCCTTGCTAGTTATTACTCTACAATCTCGCCTATAGTTTTAAATAAGGCCCTTGCTAGTTACTACTCTACAATTTCGCCCATAGTTTTAAATAAGGCCCTTGCTAGTTACTACTCTACAATCTCGCCTATAGTTTTAAATAAGGCCCTTGCTAGTTACTACTCTACAATCTCGCCTATAGTTTTAAATAAGGCCCTTGCTAGTTACTACTCTACAATCTCGCCCATAGTTTTAAATAAGGCCCTTGCTAGTTACTACTCTACAATCTCGCCTATAGTTTTAAATAAGGCCCTTGCTAGTTACTACTCTACAATCTCGCCTATAGTTTTAAATAAGGCCCTTGCTAGTTACTACTCTACAATCTCGCCCATAGTTTTAAATAAGGCCCTTGCTAGTTACTACTCTACAATCTCGCCCATAGTTTTAAATAAGGCCCTTGCTAGTTACTACTCTACAATCTCGCCCATAGTTTTAAATAAGGCCCTTGCTAGTTACTACTCTACAATCTCGCCCATAGTTTTAAATAAGGCCCTTGCTAGTTACTACTCTACAATCTCGCCCATAGTTTTAAATAAGGCCCTTGCTAGTTACTACTCTACAATCTCGCCCATAGTTTTAAATAAGGCCCTTGCTAGTTACTACTCTACAATCTCGCCTATAGTTTTAAATAAGGCCCTTGCTAGTTACTACTCTACAATCTCGCCCATAGTTTTAAATAAGGCCCTTGCTAGTTACTACTCTACAATTTCGCCCATAGTTTTAAATAAGGCCCTTGCTAGTTACTACTCTACAATCTCGCCTATAGTTTTAAATAAGGCCCTTGCTAGTTACTACTCTACAATCTCGCCCATAGTTTTAAATAAGGCCCTTGCTAGTTACTACTCTACAATCTCGCCCATAGTTTTAAATAAGGCCCTTGCTAGTTACTACTCTACAATTTCGCCCATAGTTTTAAATAAGGCCCTTGTTAGTTACTACTCTACAATGTCGCCCATAGTTTTAAATAAGGCCCTTGCTAGTTACTACTCTACAATCTCGCCCATAGTTTTAAATAAGGCCCTTGCTAGTTACTACTCTACAATCTCGCCCATAGTTTTAAATAAGGCCCTTGCTAGTTACTACTCTACAATCTCGCCTATAGTTTTAAATAAGGCCCTTGCTAGTTACTACTCTACAATCTCGCCCATAGTTTTAAATAAGGCCCTTGCTAGTTACTACTCTACAATCTCGCCCATAGTTTTAAATAAGGCCCTTGCTAGTTACTACTCTACAATCTCGCCCATAGTTTTAAATAAGGCCTTTGCTAGTTACTACTCTACAATCTCGCCCATAGTTTTAAATAAGGCCTTTGCTAGTTACTACTCTACAATCTCGCCTATAGTTTTAAATAAGGCCCTTGCTAGTTACTACTCTACAATCTCGCCCATAGTTTTAAATAAGGCCTTTGCTAGTTACTACTCTACAATCTCGCCCATAGTTTTAAATAAGGCCCTTGCTAGTTATTACTCTACAATCTCGCCCATAGTTTTAAATAAGGCCTTTGCTAGTTACTACTCTACAATCTCGCCCATAGTTTTAAATAAGGCCCTTGCTAGTTACTACTCTACAATCTCGCCCATAGTTTTAAATAAGGCCTTTATATTCGCGATGTGCAAAAGAAACTGTCTCCATTGATAGGGTGAAACGGGCCTTTTCAGACACTCTTTTTTTACTTTGAATAGAATCTTGGGAGTGTTTTAGTGGTGTTGATAGGGTGTGGGTGTAGGGGAGGGAGACGGTCAAAGGCTAAAGGAAGCGGGGTGGGGAGACGGTCGAAGGCTAAAGGCTGGGGAGTTCAGGCTGGGGGGTGTGTGTGGATCTGTAGGGTGAAGATGTGTTGTTCGACCCCAAGGCAGGTGGCGGGTGTCCCATGGAATTCGATCAGGCCAGACTGTGAGGAGGTGGGCGGAGTATCTAGGGGAACTCCCCCCCCCCGAGACGAATCTCTCGGAGGGTCTCCGTGAACCAATCCGCCAGGCGACGTCCGGTCTGTCCGACATAGGCTGTGCTGCACTCCGTGCAGAGAATTCCGTAGACATGGTTGGAGGAGGGGCAGCGGAAGGTGGCCGTTGGGACACTGGAAGGTGGTGGTGTTGGTGATATGGGGGCAGGTGGGGCAGAGGGGCCTGGAGCTGGGAAGGGAACCGGGATTGGCGGTTGGAGGTAGGGAGCTGCGGAGGTGGCATGCGCGTTTGAAGGAGGGTGGGGATGGGAAGATGGGGGGGGGGACATATCCAGATTAAATCGCTGACTAGAGAGCAAGGGCCTGAGACTCGAAGTCAGCCCCTCGGCGGTGGATCCGGGGGAGTAGGGAATGGAGTATTTGGTATGTGTAGGGTGGGAGGTGAAGAAGGTGGAGGTGACAAGGGAGCAGTGGGTGGTGGAAGGGGAGAAAGGAGTTGAGGGTCGTGGTCCCGATTCAGTCGTCGATGAACCGACTGTACAGCTCGGGCATGGGGCCGGGGCACTGAGCAAAGATTTGGGCCGATGGCTACCCCAGTGACCCGATGGTAAAACTCACCCGACAAGGAGAAGCAGTTGAGGGTGAGGACCAGCTCGGGTGGGGGTGCAGGGGATGGGGGGAGAAAGGTCGAGGTTTTGCTGGAGCACGCAGGACGTCGTCGTGGGAGATGACAGTATAGAGGGACTTGACATGTAGGGTGAAGAGGAGGGTGGGAAAGTGAGGGAGACGAACAGGCGAAGGGCGTGGTTGGAGATGTGGGAGGAGGGTGGAGTCAAGAAAGGCGGAGATGAGCTGTGTGGGCCAGTTGCAGGCAGAGACGATGGGACGGGGTTGTGAATGTTGGGGAGGAAGTAGGTGGTGGGGGTGCAGACGATGAGGCGGCAGGGAGGAGACGAGGTGTTGGTAGAGGGCGGTACGGAACTGCCCGAGGGCTTCGGCCGTGTAGAGGTCAGGGCGCCACATCACCACGGCACCTCCCTTGTCCGCGCGTTTGATGACGATGTCATCTTGGCTGCGGAGTGAGTGCGAGGAGACTTCCTGTGCTACGGCAGGCGCCGGCGTCCAAGGAGATGCAATCATCAAGAAGAGCACCATCACCAATTGAATTTAATGAAGAATTATAATTTTTTTAATTATTTTATCATTGATTATATAACTTGTAAAATCCTAGAGATTATATTAACATTTGTAATAATTTGTAATGTAATAAACTAAAAAAAGAGTGAAGACTGACCGGCCGGTAAGGTTGGTCGGCCTTCATTTAAAAAAAAATTTTTTTATGGTCCTGTATTGGTGAGGTGAGGTGATAGAGTGGTTTACAGCTATTACCTGGGAAGAGTAGAACTATCTTTATCCAACTGGATATTGCTAGTTACTACTCTACAATCTCGCCCATAGTTTTAAATAAGGCCCTTGCTAGTTACTACTCTACAATCTCGCCCATAGTTTTAAATAAGGCCCTTGCTAGTTACTACTCTACAATCTCGCCCATAGTTTTAAATAAGGCCCTTGCTAGTTACTACTCTACAATCTCGCCCATAGTTTTAAATAAGGCCCTTGCTAGTTACTACTCTACAATCTCGCCCATAGTTTTAAATAAGGCCCTTGCTAGTTACTACTCTACAATCTCGCCCATAGTTTTAAATAAGGCCCTTGCTAGTTACTACTCTACAATCTCGCCTATAGTTTTAAATAAGGCCCTTGCTAGTTACTACTCTACAATTTCGCCCATAGTTTTAAATAAGGCCCTTGCTAGTTACTACTCTACAATCTCGCCTATAGTTTTAAATAAGGCCCTTGCTAGTTACTACTCTACAATTTCGCCCATAGTTTTAAATAAGGCCCTTGCTAGTTACTACTCTACAATCTCGCCCATAGTTGTAAATAAGGCCCTTGCTAGTTACTACTCTACAATCTCGCCCATAGTTGTAAATAAGGCCCTTGCTAGTTACTTCTCTACAATCTCGCTCATAGTTGTAAATAAGGCCCTTGCTAGTTACTACTCTACAATCTCGCCCATAGTTGTAAATAAGGCCCTTGCTAGTTACTACTCTACAATCTCGCCCATAGTTGTAAATAAGGCCCTTGCTAGTTACTTCTCTACAATTTCGCCCATAGTTTTAAATAAGGCCCTTCCTAGTTACTACTCTACAATCTCGCCTATAGTTTTAAATAAGGCCCTTGCTAGTTACTACTCTACAATCTCGCCCATAGTTGTAAATAAGGCCCTTGCTAGTTACTTCTCTACAATCTCGCTCATAGTTTTAAATAAGGCCCTTGCTAGTTACTACTCTACAATCTCGCCCATAGTTTTAAATAAGGCCCTTGCTAGTTACTTCTCTACAATTTCGCCCATAGTTTTAAATAAGGCCCTTGCTAGTTACTACTCTACAATCTCGCCCATAGTTTTAAATAAGGCCCTTGCTAGTTACTACTCTACAATTTCGCCCATAGTTTTAAATAAGGCCCTTGCTAGTTACTACTCTACAATCTCGCCCATAGTTTTAAATAAGGCCCTTGCTAGTTACTACTCTACAATCTCGCCCATAGTTTTAAATACGGCCCTTGCTAGTTACTACTCTACAATCTCGCCCATAGTTTTAAATAAGGCCCTTGCTAGTTACTACTCTACAATCTCGCCCATAGTTTTAAATAAGGCCCTTGCTAGTTACTACTCTACAATCTCGCCCATAGTTTTAAATAAGGCCCTTGCTAGTTACTACTCTACAATCTCGCCCATAGTTTTAAATAAGGCCCTTATATTCGCGATGTGCAAAAGAAACTGTCTCCATTGATAGGGTGAAACGGGCCTTTTCAGACACTCTTTTTTTACTTTGAATAGAATCTTGGGAGTGTTTTAGTGGTGTTGATAGGGTGTGGGTGTAGGGGAGGGAGACGGTCAAAGGCTAAAGGAAGCGGGGTGGGGAGACGGTCGAAGGCTAAAGGCTGGGGTGTGTGTGTGGATCTGTAGGGTGAAGATGTGTTGTTCGACCCCAAGGCAGGTGGCGGGTGTCCCATGGAATTCGATCAGGCCAGACTGTGAGGAGGTGGGCGGAGTGTCTAGGGGAACTCCCCCCCCCCCCCGAGACGAATCTCTCGGAGGGTCTCCGTGAACCAATCCGCCAGGCGACGTCCGGTCTGTCCGACATAGGCTGTGCTGCACTCCGTGCAGAGAATTCCGTAGACATGGTTGGAGGAGGGGCAGCGGAAGGTGGCCGTTGGGACACTGGAAGGTGGCCGTTGGGACACTGGAAGGTGGTGGTGTTGGTGTTGGTGATATGGGGGCAGGTGGGGCAGAGGGGCTTGGAGCTGGGAAGGGAACCGGGATTGGCGGTTGGAGGTAGGGAGCTGCGGAGGTGGCATGCGCGTTTGGAGGGTGGGGATGGGAAGATGGGGGAGGTGGAGGATGGTGTGGTAAAGGGGTGGTAGGTGAGATGGTGGGTGGGGGGCGCGAGCGAGGGGGGGGGGGAAACATATCCAGATTAAATCGCTGACTAGAGAGCAAGGGCCTGAGACTCGAAGTCAGCCCCTCGGCGGTGGATCCGGGGGAGTAGGGAATGGAGTATTTGGTATGTGTAGGGTGGGAGGTGAAGAAGGCGGAGGTGACAAGGGAGCAGTGGGTGGTGGAAGGGGAGAAAGGAGTTGAGGGTCGTGGTCCCGATTCAGTCGTCGATGAACCGACTGTACAGCTCGGGCATGGGGCCGGGGCACTGAGCAAAGATTTGGGCCGATGGCTACCCCAGTGACCCGATGGTAAAACTCACCCGACAAGGAGAAGCAGTTGAGGGTGAGGACCAGCTCGGGTGGGGGTGCAGGGGATGGGGGGAGAAAGGTCGAGGTTTTGCTGGAGCACGCAGGACGTCGTCGTGGGAGATGACAGTATAGAGGGACTTGACATGTAGGGTGAAGAGGAGGGTGGGAAAGTGAGGGAGACGAACAGGCGAAGGGCGTGGTTGGAGATGTGGGAGGAGGGTGGAGTCAAGATAGGCGGAGATGAGCTGTGTGGGCCAGTTGCAGGCAGAGACGATGGGACGGGGTTGTGAATGTTGGGGAGGAAGTAGGTGGTGGGGGTGCAGACGATGAGGTGGCAGGGAGGAGACGAGGTGTTGGTAGAGGGCGGTACGGAACAGCCCGAGGGCTTCGGCCGTGTAGAGGTCAGGGCGCCACATCACCACTGCACCTCCCTTGTCCGCGCGTTTGATGACGATGTCATCTTGGCTGCGGAGTGAGTGCGAGGAGACTTCCTGTGCTACGGCAGGCGCCGGCGTCCAAGGAGATGGTCGTTGGTCAGGTGTGGAGAGGGCGAGGTCAAAGGGTGTGGTGAAAAGTGTGTGTGGGGGAGGGTGATATGGAGGGGGGGGGGTGAGTGTAGATTAAGGGCTTTGGTGGAGGTGAGGAAGAAGAGGAGGATGGAGTGTTGGGAGAGTTTGAAGTGAAGGTCGCGGATGGTGGAGACATGAGGAGTGCAGTCGGAAGCCGTGGGGGGGGGGGGGGGGGGGGCTGGAATGCCGGGTGTTCACGAAGAGGAGAGTTGGAGGGCCGAGGAAGTGTTTAAGGCGGGTGGTGTGGAGTTGGTGGAGGAAGGATTTCAGGCTGGGCATGGTGGGTGCGGTGGAGGAGAGGAGTACCGTGTGGTGCAAGGGGGAAGTGGAACGAAAGGGGTGAATGCAAATAGGATAAACAGAGATGGGGGAGGAAAAAATCAATACAAAATTATCATAAACATGTATGGAACTACAAACAGAAAAATGGGAGACTGAGAGAAAAAGTTTTGGGAGAGAGTTTGGGGAAAAGTGAAAAAGTCGGTCACGGCGAATTGATTCGGGGTTGAGCTGGTGGTTGAAATCCTACAGGATAAGACTGGTGAAGATGGTAATCGAGAGGTGATGTAGATGGCCGTGTAAGCGTGTAGAGATATAATATAGTTAGAACAGAAAACAAAAAATGTAGGAAATGATGCGAAAGGGACTCGACCCATATATAGGAGCAAATTATGGAACAGGATAGAAAGGATTGAGAATAAGGCACCACCTGCGCAAGGGCTGCGTCAGTGTCAACTCTATCTTATTCTATTTAAAACCAGTCCTGTTGGCAGCGCACTGGCACAGGAACGTGGACGGCCCTTCACAATGAGTGCCCCTGTACAGGAGCACATTTTGGAACAGGATCGAAAGGATCAGGAATAAGGCAAATAAAATCAACTCATGGTATGATAGAAATAAATACCAGAGTGTAATGTTCGTCAATGCAACCCCTATGTATGTTAAAGACCACACAACAGATACTGGCTGACAGGACCACCAACATGCCCAGTCTGGAGCCAACATTGCCAGTAACTAGACTCTCCTACTTCTAGAGAAACATGAAAGCCTGCAACATCCCTCCTGGGGGGAGACGCAGGACCTGGCGTTAGACCAGGCAGTCCACAGCCCTCAAGCCACACGCGGCCCGTCTGGCGTTTTGAATGGCACTCCTAATTCCAAAATTGAATCATATGATGGGCCACATCCTATGCAGCTCACTGCTTGAAAAAGGTTGCCCCTGCCTGTTTAAGACTGTCGACAAGGGCATCACGGATGCAGATGTGAAAAGAGATCAATTGCAGCAGAAAAAAAGGGACCGGATAAAGCACATCGCAGACATATCAACAACCGAGGGTTCTACATATATCTACACCAAGTGCAACAAGGACTGTCACTCATGCATCGGCCTGCACAGTCACAGCAGACGTCACCAGTGATTAGACATAACTCCCCGGTGCATTAAGCTTCACCTCCTGAGACTGCCACTGATGATGATGATGATGATGTGGATTGGCTAGCCAAGCTGGCTTATTTGGCTGATATCTTTGCCATCTTTAATGATCTCAACCCCTCCATGCAGGGAAGGATGGCTTCGTGTTTTACAATGGCAGACAAGATCGACGGACAGAAACGAAAGCTAGAAGCATGGAAAAGTCGAGTGTCAAGAGATTGTTATGACATGTTTCATCAATTAGCGATAATCATCGGTGATGCAGGCGAAGACCTTGATATTACAACCTAATTTTAATAGGGAAGGCATCCGTCGACGTGTTCAGTGGAACGAGCATCGAAGTTCTGACCCAAATAAGGCCAGTTGTGGAGCATAGAGGGCTGGTACGCAGCAGGTGCGAAGACGCCCTCGGAGAAGCCCTAGACATGGAGGAAGACGAACTGGCCAGCCTGTTCGGTAGGACATTCAGCTCGGGACCTATGGACAACTCCCAGAAGTCCCTGGCCTGGCAGTGCTACCGAGGAGCTCTACCCGTTCGAGAAAAGCTCTACAGACACGGGCGCCCAGGTAGGGACCTCGCCAAAAAGATCTATCCCAGGTGCGTGTGCGACGAGGAAACCGTTGCACACGCATTGGTACACTGCTCGGGCGTAGCCGATCTGTGGGGCTATGTCGAACGACTGCTGTCAAGGGTGGGACCGATCCAGTTGACCACCGAGTCTATTGTAACGATCAAGCCGCCTCCCCCCTTCAAAAACGAAGGAGAGGCGGTGTTTCTGTGCGTAATAGCCATGGCGAAAGAGGTTGTATGGTGGACGCGTCTGAAAGGACTGAGGTCAGACACCTTTCTCTCTGGCCAACAACTGGTCCGTTTCTTCTGATACCATTTCGGAAGAAGGATCAGGATGGAGAGAGAGGTGCTCTACCCCAGTCATTTTTATGAAAGATGGGTGAAAGTGGCGAGAATGGCCCGTGTGAATGGACCTTCTCTCTACATCAGCCTGTAGGTGGAAAAGATGAAGGAACAAGGGAGCACCCCCTCTCTGTGCTCCTGAGAAGGGTTGCACACTTTTTTCGGGGGTGTGTGCGACCCCCAAAAACGCCTCCTCCCTATTGAGGACTTTACTGTTAATTTTATATTTGTTACTTGTTTTCTTTACTCGCCTTTTTGTGTAAACTCACCCCCTTGTATTTGTCCCCTTCTTTTGCGCCCTAGTGGCAATAAATAGAAATATATCTTGTATCTCTCTTTCTGTCTGACGGGTGAATCATCGCCGGTAAGATTTTTTGTAAATCTATATACGAAAAATAGAACAAATTGTTTGAAAAAACATATTACTTTGTAGATTAACCCCCAAGCTGGCTGGGTGGCAATCCCATTTTTTGGCCCTTTAGGGGCGAAAATTTTATTTTAAAGATTGTTTTAAAATATCAAATTTTGCCAATTATATAACTTGAGCAACACAAGAACGCTGGAGAACGTCAATAGAGAAAGAAGCAGATATTAATGTTATATCTGCTTCTGCTACTATGGACGTTGCCATAGATACAACTGTCAACAAAGAGGAAAATATATTACCACTTGAAGATTTTAAAATTTCTACCATCGAAGCAGAGTAGAATAACACTAACTCACATGAAAACACAGGAATTAAACCGATTAACATGCATACACATGAAAAAGACACTATGGAGATGGAAAGACGAAATCAAATTGTAAAAACAAATTCAAATCCAAACGACACAAATGACACCAATAATACCAGCATCAAAGACAACAACACCAACACCAAGGAAAATACGAATAATATCAACATCAGTGACAACTAGAACAACAACACGAAAGAGAGCGGACCCACGACTGGAGTCTCTTTCGCACAGGCGCTCCGAGAGACACAGACTTACAAGGCACTGGACATCTCGAATGCCAGGGAGTTGATGAAGGAGGCAAGAAATTGTGTAACTTTTGGGGAAGGTGGGGAATTCACAATTACCTCCCCCGAAGAAATTAGAAGGGAAACAGTCCTCAGAACTTTAATCTTTAGAACAATTTCCAACGCAACTAGGAAACCGGCTCAATTATCTGAAAGCGAAATTGAGCTGGTCCTAAGTAGTGCCTGGAAGGATATCGCTTTCATACAGAACGGGAAACTGTATGGAAGCATAACTGTGCTAATGAAAGATCAATTGGTGGCATGGAAATACTCTGTATCGCCAATTGTATCCAAATCATACACCTTTTCCCCCACATATTTGGGGAAAAGAACTCAGAAAATAAGAATCTCGGGCATCAGGCCAGATGCGAGCATTTGGTGGGTGCTAACGGGGTTCTTAGACGATGAGGGGACAATCCTTTTGATAGGTGAATCCACCGGGGGCATATTCGGCGGCAATAGCCTTGAAGTTCTGGTCCAAATGAGACCAGAACAGATAGCAAGAATACCACAGCGTGTGTCCCTGGATGGAGTTGCCTTCATAAACATTTGTCAAGGGCAGGTGGCCTTCATGCTACCACTGTTCAAGAAGTGGTCACCTGAAGACTTCCTGTCCCCTTCTAAATGCCCCCAACTCGGCGACTAAACCGCATTTAAAAATGATTAGGGTCCCAAGGGACACCTACGCAATGCTCAAACAGAACTTCCCCGAGGACGTGGGGAACTCCTGTACTAGACCCATCAATCGCGTCCTTTTGTAATTTTTCCCCACCACCTCCACCCCAGACACCCCTCCCCCACCAAATTTTATAAAAGGTGGGTGAATGAGGCAAAGATGGCCCGAATGGTTGGGCCTTCTCTCTATATAAACCTGTAGGTTGAGGAAGAGAGGAAGGGAGTACTCACTCTTGGTGCTCCTGCAGATGAGGGTTGTACATTTTTTCAGGGTGTGTACAACCCCTGTGTAACGCCTCCCCCCTATTGGGGATATCAATTGTTATTTGTTATTGTATTAATAGTTTTATTTTCATATACCTGTATGTAAACTCCCCATTTGTATTTGTCCCCTTGTGGCTAATAAAACAATACATCTATCTATCTTGGTGACAATAGACGTGGTTTACTTCGCTCCTCGAGTATTGTGGGTATTTACACAAATAATTCTGAGTTTATTGTTAAATTTGTTTTAATTATTTAATTTAACCCCTCACCTGAGACTGCAGACATTGGGGTTAATAATTTTCGCCACTTTTTGGGGTGAAATTTTCATTGTAAAAATGTGTTGACGAATTTGCCAGTAGTAATGGACGCCATTACTATATCTCACGGAGCCACGCACAACAACAAAAACAACAAGAAAAAACAACACAAAACATCGTCCTACCCAAAACAAATACAAAAGCACACAGACAACAGAACCCAAAAATATACCCCTTCCATACAACACGGACGAGAACCCCCTTTCAATGTCACCCAGTGGCGATGAGGGGGAACCCTTCCAACCCGTGAAAAGAAAAAAAAGGAGACACCACATGAACAAAAACGAAACAAACACACAAACAGAACAAACAGACCAAACAAAAATCACCCCTCCCGAAAACAAAACACATACAACAAAATGCAAACACACACAAGAACAACAAACAAAAACACTATACATACATTAACAAGAACAATAAAACTTTGATGAAAGCAATAGACAATAACCTTTCGGTGGAAACTGAAGGGATCACTTTCACCCACGCAGCGGGCAAACCACACCTAAAGATGATTAGGGTCCCAATGGATACCTATGTATCACTGAAAAAGAACCTGAATGTGGGGTCCTCCAGCACCAAACCATTTAACCACGTCCTATTGAAATGTTTCCCCACCACACACTGATGTCCCCCACCCCACCAAACAACCCTTCCAACACCCCCATAGAAATTGTGCAGCCTGGTCCCCAGGAGACGAAGAGGTAAGTAATTGAGGTAACAGCCTCAAACAGTTAATCGGCCGATTTGAACTGGCCGATAGATACGGACTGTGCCACTGTGGACGTGGACCAACCGTAGCGGAACATCTAGATCGTACCTAGATAGGTTTCTAGTTAGAAATAAGGATAGGGACATGTTAAGCTGTCCACAAATTTTCATGGCTGACTATTCAGATCACAAATTAGTGACCTGCATAATCAACCTTGATAGAACCCAGAGACAGGGACCCGGCTACGGGAAGCTGAACTTGTCGTTACCAACAAGCAAAGGGTACAGTAGTCGAATTAGCACATTAGTTAAGCAACAGTTGACGAGAGCGTCAAGAACGGCCTTAGACCAGTTCTTTGACGCGAAGCACGGGGGCTGCGTTGTCAGGAGTAAAACACGTGCTCAAGGAAACGAAGGAGCCAAAGCTGTTAGCTGGAAACGAGTGACAGAGGCAAAAAGTGGAAACAAGTCCACGATTCGGTCTTTGAAGGACCAAGACGGACGTGTGATCCTTGAACCGGAGCAGATGTGTGCGGCCTCTCAGCGGGGCTTTGCACGACTGTTCGGGAGGGGCAGCGCGCTGGGAGAGACTATGGATTTCCGCGTCTCTCGGACGGGGAGGCGAGTCCTGCGCAAGGCCGATTTCAGCCGCTGAAATAGGGGACGCGCTGAGCCAATGCGGCAAACGGAAATCTCCGGGTCTTGATGGTCTACCATACGAACTTTACGTAGCTATGCCAACTTGTTCTCCGATCTCCACGAGGCGGTCTACTGCAACTGGCAACAGAACGGGAGAATTCCCAGTTCTGAGACCAAGGGCATAGTCTTGCTAGTGAGGAAGGACGAAAACAAGGGGGACCATATAGGTAACTTCAGGCCCATAACTCTGTTAAACGCAGAGTTAAAGATTTTGGCCAAGGTGTAGTGCTTGTCGCCGGGAACCTGGTGTGAGAAGTGCAGACATGCGCAATCCCGTCCAGGTCCATACACGAAAACTCCACCTCATGTGATATATCGTAAAGAAGGTAGGGAGTGGGGCCCTGATCAATCTAAGGCATTCGATAGGGTCGACCATGGTTACCTGGATGCGGTGCTCGCAGCAGCAGGCTTTGGACCCGTTTTCAGTGGCTGGATTGCTGCTATGCACAGCAGCAACATCTGCTCATGGGTCAAGGTAAACGGCTACCTCTCGGAGCCGTTCCAAATCACGCGGTCCATCCGACAAGGATGCCCTCTCTTCTCCCTTCTGTATGTATTGGCCCTAGAGCCACTGCTGCGGAAGTTGGAGTTGTTACATGGCATCCCTTTGGAACCGGGATTGCGGGAAGCTGTATCGGCCTCCGCCGATGACGTGACAGTAATGGTGTCGACTGCTTCGGAAATCGGAGTGATCGGCACCTTACTGGAGGAATACGAAAGATCGACAGGGGCTAAGTTGAACCGGAACCAGTCAGTCGCTCTGCAACTCAGCTAGTGGAGGGGCAAACCGATGGCCTCAGACGGCGTTGGACGGAGGGCCCGGTGAAGTTGCTTGAGGTCTGGTTCAGGCCAGACCGCCAGGTGGAGAAGAACTGGGGTGAGGTATCGAACAGGGTGTTTGTGCTGACCCAGAAGTGGGCCGAGTGCAAACTATCCCTGAAAGGTCGGGCGGAGGTGGCGAATGCTTATATAGCGTCCGTCATCTACTACCGCCTGACCGTCGTGCCTTGCCCAAAGAAACGCTCACTCTTCCAATTCCTTTGGTGAGGAGATCCATCTGCTGTCAACACCCTTCGAAAGGAGGGCTGGGGATGCCGTGGCTGCTGATGTGTAAACACGCATTAAGGCTACGGCACCTCCAGATATTCCTCACCGGTCAACTGGTGTGGGCCCCGTTTGTAAGGCGAGCCTTTCCGAGACTCGTCTCGCTTACCGAGCTGCAATCCTGGGTCAAGCAAAGACCGAGAAAACTGGGCGCCTGGCACACACGGTGTGCTCAGGCGCCCACGGCTCTCCGGCAGGCGGACCCAGCGATCAGTGGGGACTCCACCTCGACATTCTATAGAGGGTTCGTCAGCAGCAGGTGCGACGACGCCCTCGGAGAACCCCTAGACATGGAGGAGGAAGAACTGGCCTGCCTGTTCGGTAGGACATTTGGCCCGGGACCGATGGACAACTTGCAGAGGTCCCTGGCCTGGCAGTGCTACCGTGGGGCTCTGCCCGTTTGAGACAAGCTCTACAGGCACGGGCGCCCGGGTAGGAACCCCACGAAAAAAATCTGTCCCAGATGCGTGTGTGACGAAGAAACCGTCGAGTACGCATTGGTACACTGCTTGGGAGTTGCAGACCTGTGGGGCTATGCAGAATGACTGCTGTCGTGGGTGGGACCAATCCGGTTGACCACTGAGTCCATTGTTACCATCAAACCGGCTCCCCCCTTCAAAAATGAAGGAGAGGTGGTTTTCCTCTGTGTAGTAGCCATGGTAAAAGAAGTTGTATGGTGGACGCGGTTGAAGGGCTGAAGTCGGACACCTTTCTCTCCGGCCAACAACTGGTCCTTTTCTTCCGATACCATTTCGGAAGAAGGATCAAGATGGAGAGAGAGGTGCTGCACTCAGGCCAGTTTTATGAAAGGTGGGTGAAAGTTGCGAGAATGGCCCGTGTGAATGGGCCTTCTCTCTACCTCAGCCTGTAGGTGGAAAAGGAAGGGAGCACCCTCTCTTTGTGCTCCCGTGGAGAAGGGTCACACATTTTTTTTCGGGGGTGTGTGTGACCCCAAAACGACCCCTCCTATTTGAGGACCTTGTTACAATTTTATTTTTCTTACATTTTTCTTACTCGATTTATATGTAAACACCCCCTTCCCCCATGTACATCTCCCTTTCTTTTGTGCCCTAGTGGCAAATAAACAGAAATCTGTCTGTCTGTCTATCTATCTAGCTGTCTATCTAACTTTCTGTCTGTCTGTCTGTCTAACTTTCTGTCTATCTAACTTTCTGTCTGTCTGTCTATCTAACTTTCTGTCTGTCTGTCTGTCCGTGATGACAATCAAACCGCCTCCCCTCTTCACAAAGGAAGCAAAGGCGGTTTTTCTGTGCGTAATAGCCATGTTGAAAGAGGTTGTTTGGTGGACACGATTGAAAGGTCTGAGGTCAGGCAACTTCCTCTCTGGCCATAGTCTGGTCTACTTCTTCCGATATCACTTCGGAAGAAGGATAAGAATGGAGAGAGAGGTGCTTGGCCACCGGCAGTTTTATGAAAGGTGGGTGATAGTAGCGAGAATGGCTCGTGTAAATGGGCCTTCTCTGTATACCATCCTGTAAGTAAAGAAGTAAAGGAGTGCACACTTTTTCGGGCGTGTGTGCAACCCCCATCACGTCCCCTCCCTTTTGCGGTTATTTTCGATTATTTTCATTTTATACCCTTTTTACTCGATTGTATGTAAACTCCCCCTTTGTATTTGTCCCTTCTTTTTATGCCTTTATGGTAAATAGAGAAATATATCTATCTATCTGTCTGTCTATCTATCTATCTTGATGTCTATCTAACTTTCTGTCTGTCTGTCTAACTTTCTGTCTGTCTGTCTGTCTGTCTGTCTATCTAACTTTCTGTCTGTCTGTCTGTCTAACTTTCTGTCTGTCTGTCTGTCTAACTTTCTGTCTGTCTATCTAACTTTCTGTCTGTCTGTCTGTCTATCTTGATAGAGTAAGACACGCTTCACATCGGCTCCGCTATTCCATCGGAATTTACCCTTACTATAGTAAGTACCAGAGAATTTTTTCAGTGCAACATATTTGAAACACTTACCCCTGTTATTTAGGGAAACATTTTTACATTTACCCCCTTTTTAGGGGGTAAAATAAATATCTATTTTGCTGTAAAATCTCTTTCTTGGCAGCATGGCGGAAAAGATGGCAGACATGTCTGCCATTAGCTCTGCCACGCCCCCCAAGTCTGAAGAACAAAAAGAAATAGATACAACAAAACTAGACAACGAAACAAACAAGGAAAATGAAAAAACAAATGTTACGAAAAACGAGCAAACGGAAAACAAACAAACAGAAAATAAGAACACAAATAACAACAAGGCAACGTTCGCCCAGAAAACAAAACAGTCCATAACATATACACCAATAGACTTAACTGCCGCCAGAGAAAAACTGGCCGAAGCAAAAAAACACATTGTCTTGGGGGAGAACGGAATGTTTTCCATTAACTCCCCCCAGAATTCAAGAAAGCGAGAACAGAGAGCACAGTTCTCTTCAGAACAATATTAAACCAAACAAGAAAGCCAGCACAGCCCAGCCAAATGGAGATAGAGTGGGTCCTAAAAGACTATATGAAGAATATTCTCTTCATAAGAAAGGACCTACTCTATGGCAGCATTTCGGTCTTAACAAAAGACAAGGAAACGGCGCAGAAGCTTTCCCTAAGCCCACTCTCATCAACAACATACAGCATCTATCCCTCCTACATGGGTAGAAGAACACAGAGTCAAACAATGCTGTCCACAATGGACTTCTGGTGGGCTATTGCTAGCTTCATAGACATGGGCGAGGACACAGTGCTGTCAATGGGGAAGGCATCTGGAGATGCGTTTCTGGGAATGGGCCTCGACCTACTAGTCCAAATGAGGCCCGAAAGAGTGGCACAAATCCCGGATCGCATCTGGCTGAATGAGGTCTGAGGTCAGGCAACTTCCTCTCTGGCCATAGTCTGGTCTACTTCTTCCGATATCACTTCGGAAGAAGGATAAGAATGGAGAGAGAGGTGCTTGGCCACCGGCAGTTTTATGAAAGGTGGGTGATAGTAGCGAGAATGGCTCGTGTAAATGGGCCTTCTCTGTATACCATCCTGTAAGTAAAGAAGTAAAGGATTGCACACTTTTTCGGGGGTGTGTGCAACCCCCATCACATCACCTCCCTTTTGCGGTTATTTTCGATTATTTTCATTTTATACCCTTTTTACTCGATTGTATGTAAACTCCCCCTTTGTATTTGTCCCTTCTTTTTATGCCTTTATGGTAAATAAAGAAATATATCTATCTATCTGTCTGTCTGTCTAACTTTCTGTCTGTCTGTCTATCTATCTATCTTGATGTCTATCTAACTTTCTGTCTGTCTATCTATCAATCTTGATGTCTATCTAACTTTCTGTCTGTCTATCTAACTTTCTGTCTGTCTATCTAACTTTCTGTCTGTCTGTCTATCTGTCTATCTAACTTTCTGTCTGTCTGTCTGTCTATCTAATTTTCTATCTGTCTGTCTGTCTATCTAACTTTCTGTCTGTCTGTCTGTCTATCTAACTTTCTGTCTGTCTGTCTGTCTATCTATCTATCTATCTATCTATCTGTCTGTCTATCTATCTTGATGTCTATCTAACTTTCTGTCTGTCTGTCTGTCTATCTTGATAGAGTAAGACACGCTTCACATCGGCTCCGCTATTCCATCGGAATTTACCCTTACTATAGTAAGTACCAGAGAATTTTTTCAGTGCAACATATTTGAAACACTTACCCCTGTTATTTAGGGAAACATTTTTACATTTACCCCCTTTTTAGGGGGTAAAATAAATATCTATTTTGCTGTAAAATCTCTTTCTTGGCAGCATGGCGGAAAAGATGGCAGACATGTCTGCCATTAGCTCTGCCACGCCCCCCAAGTCTGAAGAACAAAAAGAAATAGATACAACAAAACTAGACAACGAAACAAACAAGGAAAATGAAAAAACAAATGTTACGGAAAACGAGCAAACAGAAAACAAACAAACAGAAAATAAGAACACAAATAACAACAAGGCAACGTTCGCCCAGAAAACAAAACAGTCCATAACATATACACCAATAGACTTAACTGCCGCCAGAGAAAAACTGGCCGAAGCAAAAAAACACATTGTCTTGGGGGAGAACGGAATGTTTTCCATTAACTCCCCCCAGAATTCAAGAAAGCGAGAACAGAGAGCACAGTTCTCTTCAGAACAATATTAAACCAAACAAGAAAGCCAGCACAGCCCAGCCAAATGGAGATAGAGTTGGTCCTAAAAGACTATATGAAGAATATTCTCTTCATAAGAAAGGACCGACTCTATGGCAGCATTTCGGTCTTAACAAAAGACAAGGAAACGGCGCAGGAGCTTTCCCGAAGCCCACTCTCATCAACAACATACAGCTTCTATCCCTCCTACATGGGTAGAAGAACACAGAGAGTAAAAATACAGACAATGCTGCCCACAATGGACTTCTGGTGGGCTATTGCTAGCTTCATAGACATGGGCGAGGACACAGTGCTGTCAATGGGGAAGGCATCTGGAGATGCGTTCCTGGGAATGGGCCTCGACCTACTAGTCCAAATGAGGCCCGAAAGAGTGGCACAAATCCCGGATCGCATCTGGCTGGATGACCTCACCCCAATAGATATAATTGTAGAGGGGAGAAGACCAGCATGCTATTTATGCATGGAGAGGGGACATGTTAAGGCTAACTGCTCGAAACGTATCCTCCAAAAAGGACTATTGCCCACACCCACCACAAACAGTACACCAACACCACCCACCTCCAAAAAATACACTAATACCACACACAGCAAACAAAATAGACACCACCAACCACAAGCACAACACAAACACCACCACCACCAACCACAAGCACAACACAAACACCACCACCGCCAACCACAACACAAACATCACCACCACCATCACGCAGTCATGCGCTATCCCGTCCAGATCCATTCACGACAACATCCACCTCATGCGATACATCATAGAGAGGGTTGGGAACGAACCCGGCTTTGGTGGGGCCCTGATCAACTTGGATCAATCTAAGGCGTTCGATAGGGTCGACCATGGTTACCTGGATGTGGTGCTAGTGGCGGCGGGCTTCGGACCCGTTTTCAGGGGCTGGATTTCTGCCATGCACAGTGGCAACGCCTGCTCTAGGGTTAAAGTAAACGGCTACCTCTCGGAGCCGTTTCAAATCACCCGGTCCATCAGGCAGGGGTGCCCCCTCTCCTCCCTTCTGTACGTATTAGCTCTCGAACCACTGCTGCGGAAGTTGGAGTTGCTGCGGGGCATACCCCTGGAACCGGGTTGCACAAAGCGGTCTCGGCCTATGCCGACGACGTAACAGTAATGGTGGCGGACGCCTCGGAAATCGGGGCGATCGCCACCCTACTGGAGGAATACGAAAGGCTGACGGGGGCTAGGCTGAACCGGGACAAGTCAGTCGGTTTGCAACTCGGAACGTGGAGGGGCAAACCGATGCCGTTAGACGGTGTCGTCGGGCGGTGGACGAAGGGCTCGGTGAAGCTGCTCAGACCGGACCTCCAGGTGGAGAAGAATTGGGGCGAGGTGACGAGCAGGGTGTTTGCGCTGACCCAGAAGTGGGCCAAGTGCAAACTATCACTGAAAGGTCAGGCGGAGGTGACGAACACTTACATAGCGTCCGTCATCTACTACCGCCTGACCGTCGTGCCTTGCCCCAAGGAAACGCTCACCATCATGGAGCGCATGCTCTTCCAGTTCCTCTGGAAGAAGCGGCCTCCCATGGTGAGGAGATCCATCTGCTGCCAGCACCCAGGTATTTTTAACTAAGCAATAGATATAATTGTAGAGGGGAGAAGACCAGCATGCTATTTATGCACGGAAAGGGGACACGTTAAGGTTAACTGCCCATAAACCCCCCCCCCCCCCCCCCCCCAGAATTCAAGAAAGAAAGAACAGAGAACACAGTTCTCTTCAGAACTATACTGAACCAGACAAGAAAGCCAGCACAGCCCAGCCAAATGGAGATAGAGTTGGTCCTAAAAGACTATATGAAGAATATTCTCTTCATATGAAAGGACCGACTCTATGGCAGCATTTCGGTCTTAACAAAAGACAAGGAAACGGCGCAGAAGCTTTCCCTAAGCCCACTCTCATCAACAACATACAGCTTCTATCCCTCCTACATGGGTAGAAGAACACAGAGAGTAAAAATACAGACAATGCTGCCCACAATGGACTTCTGGTGGGCTATTGCTAGCTTCATAGACATGGGCGAGGACACAGTGCTGTCAATGGGGAAGGCATCTGGAGATGCGTTCCTGGGAATGGGCCTCGACCTACTAGTCCAAATGAGGCCCGAAAGAGTGGCACAAATCCCGGATCGCATCTGGCTGGATGACCTCACCCCAATAGATATAATTGTAGAGGGGAGAAGACCAGCATGCTATTTATGCACGGAAAGGGGACATGTTAAGGCTAAATGCTCGAAACGTATCCTCCAAAAAGGACTATTGCCCACACCCACCACAAACAGTACACCAACACCACCCACCTCCAAAAAATACACTAATACCACACACAGCAAACAAAATACAGACACCACCAACCACAACACAAACACCACCACCACCAACCACAACACAAACATCACCACCACCATCACGCAGTCATGCGCTATCCCGTCCACATCCATTCACGACAACATCCACCTCATGCGATACATCATAGAGAGGGTTGGGAACGAACCCGGCTTTGGTGGGGCCCTGATCAACTTGGATCAATCTAAGGCGTTCGATAGGGTCGACCATGGTTACCTGGATGTGGTGCTAGTGGCGGCGGGTTTCGGACCCGTTTTCAGGGGCTGGATTTCTGCCATGCACAGTGGCAACGCCTGCTCTAGGGTTAAAGTAAACGGCTACCTCTCGGAGCTGTTTCAAATCACCCGGTCCATTAGGCATGGGTGCCCCCTCTCCTCCCTTCTGTACGTATTAGCTCTCGAACCACTGCTGCGGAAGTTGGAGTTGCTGCGGGGCATACCCCTGGAACCGGGATTGCACAAAGCGGTCTCGGCCTATGCCGACGACGTAACAGTAATGGTGGCAGACGCCTCGGAAATCGGGGCGATCGCCACCCTACTGGAGGAATACGAAAGGCTGACGGGGGCTAGGCTGAACCGGGACAAGTCAGTCGGTTTGCAACTCGGAACGTGGAGGGGCAAACCGATGCCGTTAGACGGTGTCGTCGGGCGGTGGACGAAGGGCTCGGTGAAGCTGCTCAGACCGGACCTCCAGGTGGAGAAGAATTGGGGCGAGGTGACGAGCAGGGTGTTTGCGCTGACCCAGAAGTGGGCCAAGTGCAAACTATCACTGAAAGGCCAGGTGGAGGTGACGAACACTTACATAGCGTCCGTCATCTACTACCGCCTGACCGTCGTGCCTTGCCCCAAGGAAACGCTCACCATCATGGAGCGCATGCTCTTCCGGTTCCTCTGGAAGAAGCGGCCTCCCATGGTGAGGAGATCCATCTGCTGCCAGCACCCAGGTATTTTTAACTAAGCAATAGATATAATTGTAGAGGGGAGAAGACCAGCATGCTATTTATGCACGGAAAGGGGACACGTTAAGGCTAACTGCCCATTAACCCCCCCCCAGAATTCAAGAAAGAAAGAACAGAGAACACAGTTCTCTTCAGAACTATACTGAACCAGACAAGAAAGCCAGCACAGCCCAGCCAAATGGAGATAGAGTTGGTCCTAAAAGACCATATGAAGAATATTCTCTTCATATGAAAGGACCGACTCTATGGCAGCATTTCGGTCTTAACAAAAGACAAGGAAACGGCGCAGAAGCTTTCCCTAAGCCCACTCTCATCAACAACATACAGCTTCTATCCCTCCTACATGGGTAGAAGAACACAGAGAGTAAAAATACAGACAATGCTGCCCACAATGGACTTCTGGTGGGCTATTGCTAGCTTCATAGACATGGGCGAGGACACAGTGCTGTCAATGGGGAAGGCATCTGGAGATGCGTTCCTGGGAATGGGCCTCGACCTACTAGTCCAAATGAGGCCCGAAAGAGTGGCACAAATCCCGGATCGCATCTGGCTGGATGACCTCACCCCAATAGATATAATTGTAGAGGGGAGAAGACCAGCATGCTATTTATGCACGGAAAGGGGACATGTTAAGGCTAACTGCTCGAAACGTATCCTCCAAAAAGGACTATTGCCCACACCCACCACAAACAGTACACCAACACCACCCACCTCCAAAAAATACACTAATACCACACACAGCAAACAAAATACAGACACCACCAACCACAACACAAACACCACCACCACCAACCACAACACAAACATCACCACCACCATCACGCAGTCATGCGCTATCCCGTCCACATCCATTCACGACAACATCCACCTCATGCGATACATCATAGAGAGGGTTGGGAACGAACCCGGCTTTGGTGGGGCCCTGATCAACTTGGATCAATCTAAGGCGTTCGATAGGGTCGACCATGGTTACCTGGATGTGGTGCTAGTGGCGGCGGGTTTCGGACCCGTTTTCAGGGGCTGGATTTCTGCCATGCACAGTGGCAACGCCTGCTCTAGGGTTAAAGTAAACGGCTACCTCTCGGAGCTGTTTCAAATCACCCGGTCCATCAGGCAGGGGTGCCCCCTCTCCTCCCTTCTGTACGTATTAGCTCTCGAACCACTGCTGCGGAAGTTGGAGTTGCTGCGGGGCATACCCCTGGAACCGGGATTGCACAAAGCGGTCTCGGCCTATGCCGACGACGTAACAGTAATGGTGGCAGACGCCTCGGAAATCGGGGCGATCGCCACCCTACTGGAGGAATACGAAAGGCTGACGGGGGCTAGGCTGAACCGGGACAAGTCAGTCGGTTTGCAACTCGGAACGTGGAGGGGCAAACCGATGCCGTTAGACGGTGTCGTCGGGCGGTGGACGAAGGGCTCGGTGAAGCTGCTCAGACCGGACCTCCAGGTGGAGAAGAATTGGGGCGAGGTGACGAGCAGGGTGTTTGCGCTGACCCAGAAGTGGGCCAAGTGCAAACTATCACTGAAAGGTCGGGCGGAGGTGACGAACACTTACATAGCGTCCGTCATCTACTACCGCCTGACCGTCGTGCCTTGCCCCAAGGAAACGCTCACCATCATGGAGCGCATGCTCTTCCAGTTCCTCTGGAAGAAGCGGCCTCCCATGGTGAGGAGATCCATCTGCTGCCAGCACCCAGGTATTTTTAACTAAGCAATAGATATAATTGTAGAGGGGAGAAGACCAGCATGCTATTTATGCACGGAAAGGGGACACGTTAAGGCTAACTGCCTATTAACCCCCCCCCCCCCCCCCCCAGAATTCAAGAAAGAAAGAACAGAGAACACAGTTCTCTTCAGAACTATACTGAACCAGACAAGAAAGCCAGCACAGCCCAGCCAAATGGAGATAGAGTTGGTCCTAAAAGACCATATGAAGAATATTCTCTTCATATGAAAGGACCGACTCTATGGCAGCATTTCGGTCTTAACAAAAGACAAAGAAACAGCACAGAGGCTTTCCCTAAGCCCACTCATCAACAGCATACAGCTTCTATCCCTCCTACATGGGTAGAAGAACACAGAGAGTAAAAATACAGACAATGCTGCCCACAATGGACTTCTGGTGGGCTATTGCTGGCTTCAATTTCATGAAAAAATTGGAAATAATTCAAAAAATTGAAGTTTAACTTTTGAACATTTGTTTTGACAATAAAAAAATATTTCCTTATTCACACCTAATGGTATGATTAAAATTTCATAGGAATATTTTTTTCTAACCGCCAGTTATTTAAATATTAAAAATAAATTTAAAAAAAAAAAGAATGGAAGATTTTGTGGGTTTTTTTACCACCTTCCAAGCCTTAAACACTAATTCTCGCGAATTTGTGTTTTGTAATGACCCTCAGGACGCTGCTATTGTTGATTCCAATAGTGCCTGGTATTCGAATATGTTAGTATACAATTTTTTGAATAAAATTAAGGCGCAATTAGAGCTGCCAAACAAAATTTTTTTCGGCTTTGGCCCATACTATTTTTGGGAAAATTCTATTGGCTCTAATGAGTCTGCCTCTGTTGGCGTTATTTGCGACAGTCACCATTTCTTGACTTTCAAGTTTGGTTATGCAGACTCATTCCCTGTGCTTGAGCTGGCAGATTCGGGTCTTCACTTAAAAAATTTTGACTTTTTTGATCGGATTAAATATTATCTTGATGATGGACACAGGGCTACAGTGAAAAAAATTGGAATTCTGAATGGATTCAAAACTTTTTCCTTGACCCAAAATTTCGTTTTTAGGTTCAGGGTTCTAAATGTGCAGCAGCAGACTAATGGAACTGATTGTGGTCTTTTTGCAATTTTATATTCTTTGATATGGGTTCTAAATTCTAATCCCACAAATCTTGAGTTTTCCACTCAGAATCAAATTAATCTGCTCAGAAAATTTTTCAGGGATTGCTGCTATAATATCAATAAAATTTTGGAGTGTAATTTTTTAAATCGCAGGGAAGTTGTGAATTCCATTTTATATGAGAATGTTTTTGTTTTTGACCCTATTAGAAAAACTCTTTCTAATTTAAATCAACTAAGTCTGGCTGCACACCTATCTGACCCCTTGATGATAAATTTCCAAGAAAATCATTATGGAAAAACCTCAACCTTTCTGTCCAACCCGGTTTTAGCTCAAATCCCAACTATAAAAGGCAATAAAAAGCCAATTATAATTGAGGAAGATCAAAAAAGTCCAAAAATAACTAAAACTGGAAACGAATTGCCTGGAATCACTGCAGACGTATTGCCAGCTGCGGTAGTTTCGCCTCCAGCTGATGAAACTTTGCCGCCTGCAAAACCGAAAAAAGATTCCCAACGCAAGCCCAAATATTTTTTGGATCCAGTTTTAGTTGCTGAGTATATGGCTCAGCATAAGTGCACCGAAGCCTCTGCGAAAACAGCTTTACGCAGAAAAGTTCAAAAGGCCTCTGAAACCGAGTCGCAAAGAAATAAGCGACTTGAAAAGCAGCGAAAAGATAGGCAGTGTTCTAGGGGTCAGGAGTCTGTATGTGAGCCCGCGGAATGTAGGTAACTTCAACCATATAAGTTAACAAACATTGTTTGTACTACAAGTCTAAGGACTCAAAAGGCATAAGGAAGGAAAAAGACGGTGAGCATAAAGATGCTACTTGGCAATCTGAGAATACCGAAGAACGGGAAATCAGATTAAGCAAAGTTCGTAATAGCATGAATGAATTGCGTGAATCTGAGACTACCGAAGAACGGGAAATCAGATTGAACAAGGACAAAGTTGGGCACTCTGAGGCCTATTACAATAGGACCTTCAAAAAGGACCCAAAATACTTCCGTATTGCTTTTTAAGATGGTGGATTTCGACTCAGAGATAATCCATCTCAAATATAAGGACACTCCGTGTGAGCATTGCAGGGCGTACAAATTGCCCTTAGAGCCACCTGGATTGTGTTGCATGAATGGCAAGGTTAAGCTCCCTGAATTTGAACGCCCAGGGGAGGAAATCGCCAGTTTATATGAGGGTAATGACGAATATGCAAAAATGTTCGCTAAATCCTCAAGGTGCCTTAACACAGGATTTGCCTTCAGTAATATGCACTGTACTGAGCTTCCAATCGGTGAAGTGAAGCCGAGTATGAAAATTCTTGGGTTTTCGTATCAAACGATGGTCCCACTTGAGCCGCAAGCAGGCCAAAGACCTAGATATGCGCAGGTGCACATCTTTGATAAGGAGAGCCAAAAACTCGAGAGGGAAAAATTTGAGTTCGAGCCTCGGTACCGTGCAATTCTGAACTATATCCAGGCTAAGTTCAATGATTTCATCCCGGATGAGAATATTCTATCAAGAACTTTCAAAATGGGATACGAAATGCTCGAACAGATGCCCGAATATAGACTGGTGTTAGGGGATTGTCTGCCTGCCAATAAAACTCATCTCCTCCCTACGGTGTCTGAAATAGCGGGACTCTACCAAGAGAAGGATATTAAGGAACTTGGGAGGGTCATTTTAGTGAGAAAACGGGCAGGCAAAGAAGGATACGTCCATGTTGACTTCCTAAGCCCGTTTTATGAACCTCTGGGCTATCCCCTTATTTTCAATTATGGTCAGAATGGGTGGTGCCGTAGGAACCCGAAAACAGAAACTGGCCATAAAGAAACTTTGTTGCAGTATATCAAGTACTATTTAATGGTCTGGGACAATTTTTTCAACCCTCTTATATTGAGCCGTAATCTGTTGCACCAGTATGCGATAGACATGAAAATGTGTCTGGATTACATTAATTTCCAGTTTCAGGTTAAGCATCAG
The DNA here is from genome assembly GCA_964016885.1 of Eledone cirrhosa. Classification (NCBI taxonomy): domain Eukaryota; kingdom Metazoa; phylum Mollusca; class Cephalopoda; order Octopoda; family Eledonidae; genus Eledone; species Eledone cirrhosa. Next base: position 726,028 of record OZ024764.1, on the reverse strand, counting down.
CAAAGGATTAAGGGGTCATATAGGTTTGAATCGGTCGACACTCTAAAGGATTGTGAAAATCCTGCAGAGGTCGGAGTCAGCGGCGTCCTGTCCGACTCGACTCCTGGGACTCCAGAGTGGTACAAAAAATTGTACCGAGATTCAATGGCACTGGTCAGAGAATTTGGATGTCCAGACCTTTTTGTGACCATGACCTCCAATCCTAAACTGCCTGAAATAGAGGAATTATCTCGCAATAATAAAGATGAAACTGCAAAATTTAGGCCTGATCTAATTTGCAGGAGTTTCATGGAACGTGTGAGGCTTCTTTTTGATGTCATCATCATCATCATCATCATTTCATTTTACGTCCGCTTTTTCCCTGCTTGCAAGGGTGGGACGGGAACTGATTTTTGGCTTGATTTCTACAGCTGGATGCCCTTCCTAACACCAACCTCATTTACAGTGAGTGCTGGGTGCTTTTTTTGCATGGATATCATACACAATAGGGCATGGCACCAGGTTTACGCTTACCTGCTAAATTATGGCACAAAATGGATACTTGCAACCTTCCCCAGCAAATCGAGGAGGTTAGAGTGCCCGAGAATCAGAACATTGGGATTTCTTATGAGAGCACAGCAAGCTCGGAGTCCATTTTTGAGGTTGAAAACTCCCTGAATGCTGATCAGTGGGCGCACTATGACTCCGTATTGGAATCGGTGAGGCAGAATTCGGGAAAAAACTTTTTTGTGGACGCACCCGAGGGAACTGGCAATGCGATAGTAGAAAAGGTTGCCAGTGAGGGTTACAAGGTGACTGCTTGCACCTCATCTGGCATTGCGGCACAAGTCTGTCTGAGGATAGTAGACGTCTTTCATATCGGCTCTTCGATTTGGAATTTTTATCTGGAATATTTGTGAGTGCATTATTTGAATTGTTTTTTATTATTGACTCTAACCTCGTCACACAACACTAACTGCTACATAAAAAAAGACTTTACAATATACTTACATGAACACAGACAACAAAGAACTACTGAATCATCAAACCCTTTGGTCCAAACTGAAGGGCCTAACTTTATAACTGCTGTGGTACTACCTCATTTAAAAATGATTAAAGTCCCAATGAACTTTTATAAAACATTGAAAATAAATTTCACAGAGGGTTACAAGGTGACTGCTTGCGCTTCATCTGGCATTGCGGCACTATTGCTTAAAGGCGGCACAACCTTGCACTCAAGGATGAAGTTGCCTTTGAATCCTCAAGATAAAACAGCGATTAGTATCCAGAAGGGATCAAAACTCGCAAAGGAACTTGCGAAACTTGACCCGATTATTTGGGACGAGGCCCCCATGTTCAGTAGGGACCTGATGGAGTTTTTGGATAAAACTCTAAGATTCGTCCGCGGAGGGGTGGAACCATCCAAGAAAACCTTCGGAGGTGTCACCATGCTACTCTCCGGCGATTGGCGACAAGTTCTCCCAGTTGTTCCTAATGGAGAGCGACCACAAATTGTCGCTTCTACTTTAAAAAATCACCCATCGTGGGATACTTTCAACATTTTCAAGTTGAATACAAACATGAGGGTCAACGGGGTCGATCAGGCTTCCACTGATTTGAAAGCCCCCCTTTTGAGGATTGGGGATGGTGTCGCCAATCGCAGACAGGACAATCGGAGGACCCACGACTTTGAAGTTCCCCCTCAGTTTCTCATGACAGGTGACATGCCTGACCCATTGATGGATAGGATATACCCTAACTACTCCAAAAATTTTTTGATGACTCACATGGTAAAAAATTGACGCCATGTCTGCAGCACGTGTGGATGATAACGCCACGCTCACTAAGGAAGAAGAGAGAAAGAAGCAAGCGGTACAAAGCGTTTTGCTTTCTCGCGCCAACGTTGTAAAAGACTTGGTAAAAGGCGATATGCCAGACAAACAATTAAATACGGGTGCAAACCCAATTTATTACAACTCCAACACAAACAATGACAATGACAAAACCAACACACCAAACGAGAAAGACAATCTAACTTTCTGTCTGTCTGTCTGTCTTTGATAGTAGACGTCTTGCACATCGGCTCTTTGATTTGGAATCTTTACTTGGATTATTTGTGAGTGTATTATTTAAATTGTTTTTCTATTATTGACTCTAACCCTTAGTCTGGGACTGTAGACGTAGGGTAAATATATTTTCACCCCTTTTGGGGTGGAAAATATTTAATTCAAAATGTTCAGCGATATCGTTGAAATCGAGGAAGCCATATTGGAAGCTAACGCCATGCCTACCAAACAAAGAGAGAAAGAGGGAACAACAATTCAAACTGTTGAACAGCCCCTCCTCTCGAATGAAAAAAAGAATATTAATTCGAGTGAAAACCTAAATTTTGAAGAAAAATATAACAAGAAAATAAACACCACAAAAGATGAAACCAACAACATTGCAACAACAAGCAACAATGAACGAAGCGAAAGCAACAAAGACAGCAAAGTTTCTTTTGCCCAAACGGTCAGGAAAGCTATTGAATACAAGCCCATAGACATTACAAACGCTAAGCAGAACTTGCTAAATGCCAGAAAATACGTATCTTTTGGGGAGGATGGTTCTTTTACAATCAACTCCCCAGAAGAAGTTCGTCAACAGGTATATAGGAATATCATAACCTTCAGGACTATATCTAACACAAGAAAGCCAGCTCAATTGACAGAAAGTCAAATTGGGCTGGTTCTGAAAGACATAAAAGACACTCTTTATTGAAAGAGGAAAGCTGTATGCCAGCATTATGGTCCGAATGAAGGACGAAATGCTGGCTCAAAAATGCTCGGTGGCACCTATAGTGTCACCACAATACACCTTCTTCCCCACGTATAAAGGAAGAACACAAAGACTAAGAATGTGGAGCTCAACGCCAGAAGTAAACATCTGGTCCTTCCTGACAGGTTTCACGGACCTAGAAAAGGACGTCCTTATTTCAGCAGGGGAGTCCACCAGTGGACTGTTCGGGGGGAAAAGTCTGGAGGTTCTCTTACAGATGACACCTGAGAGAACGCCGGAATACCCGACCGAGTCCTACTGGATGGGCAAACCTTTATTAATATTACGGTGGAAGGCAGGAGGCCCTCATGTTACCACTGCGCTGGCAGAGGTCACAGAGGTCCACTGAGGACAACAAAATTTCTTTTGCCCAAACGGTCAGGAAAGCTATTGAATACAAGCCCATAGACATCACAAACGCTAAGCAGAACTTGCTAAATGCCAGAAAATACATATTTTTGGGGAGGATGGTTCTTTTACGATCAACTCCCCAGAAGAAGTTCGCCAACAGGTATACAGGAATACCATAACCTTCAGGACTATATCCAACACAACAAGAAAGCCAGCTCAATTGACAAAGTCAAATTGAGCTGGTGCTGAAAGACATAAAAGAAAACATACTCTTTATTGAAAGAGGAAGGCTGTATGCCAGCATTATGGTCCGAATGAAGGACGAAATGCTGGCTCAAAAATGCTCGGTGGCACCTATAGTGTAACCACAATACACCTTCTTCCCCACGTATAAAGGAAGAAGAACTCAGAGACTAAGAATGTGGAGCCATTGTACTTGTCCCACTTTTTGATGCCCTGGTGGCAAATAAAAAGAAACATATCTATCTAGCTGTCTATCATACTAGCTGTCGTCTGTTCGATAGCGTAGACGTAATTCACTTCGCGCAGAAGTTTTGTTCCAATTTATTGCGGAAATTTTGTAAGTTTAATTTTAATTTTGATACTATTGTGTAGCTTGACCCCCCGTCTGAACTGTCAGGCGGTGGGTCAGCTCATTTTCGCCCCTCCCAGGGGTGAAAAACATGTTTTTAAAAAAATTTTGTTGCATAAAATTTCAATCGTCTGGGAGAAATGTTAAATGAAGCTAACAAAAATAGTGGTGGGGGGACAGCAGTAAGAGTTGTAAGCTCGCACACTTTAGTCCCCCCTTCCTTCCCAACTAACGTCATAGAGAAGGAAGGAAAAATTAAAATAAAAACAGACGAATCTGCGGAGAAAAAAAAATGTCGAAAACACAAATCTGGAGATTGATTCTAACAAAAAAAAAAAAAAATTTGAAACCTGAAAATATTTCAGATGTGGCACGAAGAATAAAAAACGGCAAACAATTCATAACTCAAGGGGAAAATGCCCCAAGAACTCACCAAAGATATTGAAAGTCGGACGGTCGTTTTCCGCACCATCAACATCTCAAAAAAGCCGCAACAACCAACACAAGTAGAAATTAAAGCGGTACTTAGAGAAGTATTTAATGAAGCCACTTTCATAAGAGACAGGCTGTATGGAAGCCTGGCCATTATTATGAAGAACGAATCGACGGCGAAAAAATATGCTTGGACAGAGGGCCTGGTGAAGTTGCTTGGGGTCTGGTTTGGACCGGACCTCCAGGTGGAAAAGAACTGGGGCGAGGTTACGAGCAAGGTGTTTGCACTGACCCAGAAATGGGCCAAGTGTAAGCTGTCCCTGAAAGGTCGGGCGGAGGTGTCGAACATTTACATAGAGTCCGTCACCTACTACCGTCTGACTGTCGTGCCTTGCCCTAAGGAAACACTCACCACCATGGAATGCATGCTCTTTCAATTTCTTTGGAAGAAGCGCCCTCCTATGGTGAGAAGATCCATCTGCTGCCAACAACCTTCGAAAGGAGGGCTGGGGATGCCGTAGTTGATGATGCGTAGGCACGCATTAAGGCTACGGCACCTACAGGTATTCCTCACTGGTCAACCGGTGTGGGCTCCGTTCGTGAGACGAGCCTTTCCGAGACTCGTCTCGCTCACCGAGCTGCAGTCCTGGGTCAAGCAAAGATCGGGAAAACTGGGCGACTAGCACATTGAGTGTGCCCAGGCGCTCAGGGCTCTCTGGCAAGCGGGCCCGGCCATCGGTGGAGAATCCACCTCGTCATTCTATAGAGGGCTGGTGGCAAGCAGGGGCGATGACACACTTGGAGAGTCGCTGGACATGGAAAAGGACGAACTGGCCAGCCTGTTCGGTAGGACTTTCGGCCCGAGACCAATGGACAACTTCCAGAAGTCACTGGCCTGGCAGTGCTATCGGGGGGGCTCTACCCGTTCGAGAAAAGCTCTACAGACACGGGCGCCCAGGCAGGGATCCCTCGAAAAACATTTGCCCTAGATGCGTGCGTCACGAAGAAACCGTTGTGCAGGCATTTGTGCACTGTCCGGGCGTGGCTGATCTGTGGGGCTACGCCGAACGACTGCTATCGCGGGTGGCGCCGATTCGATTGACCGCCGAGTCCGTGATAACAATCAAGCCGCCTCCCCTCTTCACAAAGGAAGCAAAGGCGGTTTTTCTGTGCGTAATAGCCATGTTGAAAGAGGTTGTTTGGTGGACACGATTGAAAGGTCTGAGGTCAGGCAACTTCCTCTCTGGCCATAGTCTTGTCTGCTTCTTCCGATATCACTTCGGAAGAAGGATAAGAATGGAGAGAGAGGTGCTTGGCCACAGGCAGTTTTATGAAAGGTGGGTGATAGTGGCGAGAATGGTTCGTGTAAATGGGCCTTCTCTGTATACCATCCTGTAGGTAAAAAAGTGAAGGAGAGGGGAGCACCTTCTCTATGTGCTCCCCGGGCAAAGGATTGCACACTTTTGCGGGGGGGGGGGGGGGGGGGAACCCCCATCACGACCCCTCCCTTTTGAGGTTGTTTTTGATTATTTTCATTTTATACCCTTTTTACTCGGTTTTATGTAAACTCCCTCTTTGTATTTGTCCCTTCTTTTTATACCTTTATGGTAAATAAAGAAATATATCTAACTTTCTGCCTGTCTGTCTTTGATAGTAGACGTCTTACATATCGGCTCTTCGATTTTGAATCATTACTTGGTTATTTGAGAGTGTAACATTTAAATTGTTTTACTATTGTTGACTCTAACCCCTCGTCTGGGACTATAGACGTAGGGTAAATATATTGTCGCCCCCTTTTGGGGCGAAAAAATATTTAATTCAAAATGTTTATCGATATCGTTGAAAACGAGGAAGCCATATTGCAAGCTAACGCCACACCTACCAAAAAAAGCGAGAAAGAGGGAACAACAATTCAAACTGTTGAACAACGCCTCCTCTCGAATGGAAAAAAGACTTAATTCGAGTGAAAACCTAAATTTTGAAGAAAAATATAACAAGAAAATAAACACCACAAAAGATGAAACCAACAACAAGCAACAATGAACGAAGCGAAAGCAACAATGAACGAAGCGAAAGCAACAAAGACAGCAAAGTTTCTTTTGCCCAAACGGTCAGGAAAGCTATCGAATACAAGCCCATAGACATTACAAACGCTAAGCAGAATTGCTAAATGCCAGAAAATACGTATCTTTTGGGGAGGATGGTTCTTTTACAATCAACTCCCCAGAAGAAGTTCATCAACAGGTATATAGGAATACCATAACCTTCAGGACTATATCCAACACAACAAGAAAGCCAGCTCATTTGACAGAAAGTCAAATTGAGCTGGTTCTGAAAGACATAAAAGAAAACATACTCTTTATTGAAAGAGGAAAGCTGTATGCCAGCATTATGGTCCGAATGAAGGACGAAATGCTGGCTCAAAAATGCTCGGTGGCACCTATAATGTCACCACAATACACCTTCTTCCCCACGTATAAAGGAAGAAGAACTCAGAGACTAAGAATGTGGAGCTCAACGCCAGAAGTAAACATCTGGTGCGTCCTGACAGGATTTACGGACCTAGAAAAGGACATCCTTATATCAGCAGGGGAGTCCACCAGTGGACTGTTCGGGGGGAAAAGTCTGGAGGTTCTCTTACAGATGACACCTGAGAGAATCGCCGGAATACCCGACCGAGTCCTACTGGATGGGCGAACCTTTATCAATATTACGGTGGAAGGCAGGAGACCCTCATGTTACCACTGCGCTGGCAGAAGTCACCTGAGGACGGCTTGCTCTCTATTAACAAGTTTTGTTTAAATTTCCTTAGAAATTCATCATTGTGAACTTTTAATTTTATACCAAATTGTAGAGGGACTGACAGGTCAAATTTTGATCTGGTCAGTCCTCCAAAATATAGTGCCCCTCAGGGCAAAAACATCCAAAACATCTTCAAAAAAAAAAATTTTTTTTTGCAAAACCACATTTTTTAAAAAATGGCAGAAGCACCTACTTCTTTGCCAAAACAAGAAGATGGGAAGGGAAAGCCATGCCCACTTGACCAGTAGGTAGTAGCAGACATGAACAAAGAAAAGCCAACTTCATCGCCTCAACATCTAGCTGCTGGCAAACAACTGAACACGCCTGACGTCACAAACGTCTCCAGTATCCACACACCAAACGAGAAAGACAACAACAACAAAAATGAAAATAACTCAAACGACGAGAAACAAAACAATACAAACACCAACAACGAAAACAAAATATCTTTTGCACAAACGGCTAAATTATCAGTCACATATGTGCTTGAAGATATTTCAAAAGCCAAAAATTATGTATCTTTTGGCGAAAATGGTTCTTTTTCTATAAATTCGCCTCCAGAACTAAAAAAACAGACGGAATTACGAACTGTCGTATTCCGTACAATTTCAAGTAAGACAAAAAAAACCAGCACAACCATCTCAAGCTGAAATTCAGTTAGTACTGAAAGACGCGATGAGAGATATCACTTTTATACAAAAGGATAAACTCTATGGGAGTTTATCCATATTGATGAAAGACGAATTGGCGCCGAAAAAATTCTGTGTCGCCAATACGTTCCACACACTACACCTTCTTCCCCACCTACATGGGTAAAAAAACCCAGAGAATATGGATAACCACCATCACCCCAAACAAACTACTGGTGGTTACTAACCGGTTTCCTCAATTTAGACGAGGACAACCTCATTTCAATAGGGAAGGCATCCGGCGACGCGTTCAGTCGAATGAGTATCGAAGTTCTGACACAAATAAGGCCAGAACGTATCGCCCAAATCCCTGAGCGCGTCATGCTGGATGACCGTACCCACCTCAACATTATTGTGGAGGGTACGCGTCCCTCCTGTTACCTCTGTGGCAATAGAGGTCACCCGAGGGCTGCCTGTCCCCAGCTCACACAGAAAAAAACACTGCTACCAACACTCACACCACCCCAACAACAACAAAAACCAACAACACCACCAACACAACAACAACCACAACAACAACCACAACAACAACCACAACAACAAACAACACAGAATACTGTCCCACCGAAAACAAATACAAAAACACACACACACCGCAAACACTACCAGAAAACATACCCCTCCCACCCAACAAGGAAGACGAACCCCTTTCGTCGCAAGACGAAAAAGATCCCTTCCAAAAAGTAAAAAGAAAGAGGAGACGCACCACAGACGCACTTGTTAACTTTAACCCTGCCCAAGAGAACATAAGCTACACACAAACCACCCCTCCCCGTCACACAACACTAACTGCTACACAAAAAAAGACTTTACAATATACATACATGAACACAGACAACAAAGAACTACTGAATCATCAAACCCTTCGGTCCAAACTGAAGGGCCGAACTTTATAACTGCTGTGGGACTACCTCATTTAATAATGATTAAAGTCCCAATGAACTTTTATAAAACATTGAAAATAAATTTCACGGAGGACAACGAAATCAGTTTAGTATTGCATGATGCTCAGATTTCGATGAGGCCCCGCATGATGCGGAGGATGTTCGCAATGCTTATCCATTATTGGAAGCCGACTGACGCCCTGTCACTGTGGAATGACCACAAAGACTGGATGTCACATGATTTAGCCCGAGCAGACCCCACTGCTGATGTGGATATCATACACAATAGGGCATGGCACCAGGTTTACGCTTACCTGCTAAATTATGGCACAAAATGGATACTTGCAACCTTCCCCAGCAAATCGAGGAGGTTAGAGTGCCCGAGAATCAGAACATTGGGATTTCTTATGAGAGCACAGCAAGCTCGGAGTCCATTTTCGAGGTTGAAAACTCCCTCAATGCTGATCAGTGGGCGCACTATGACTCCGTATTGGAATCGGTGAGGCAGAATTCGGGAAAAAACTTTTTCGTGGACGCACCCGAGGGAACTGGCAATGCGATAGTAGAAAAGGTTGCCAGTGAGGGTTACAAGGTGACTGCTTGCACCTCATCTGGCATTGCGGCACAAGTCTGTCTGAGGATAGTAGACGTCTTTCATATCGGCTCTTCGATTTGGAATTTTTACCTGGAATATTTGTGAGTGCATTATTTGAATTGTTTTTTATTATTGACTCTAACCTCGTCACACAACACTAACTGCTACATAAAAAAAGACTTTACAATATACTTACATGAACACAGACAACAAAGAACTACTGAATCATCAAACCCTTTGGTCCAAACTGAAGGGCCTAACTTTATAACTGCTGTGGGACTACCTCATTTAAAAATGATTAAAGTCCCAATGAACTTTTATAAAACATTGAAAATAAATTTCACAGAGGGTTACAAGGTGACTGCTTGCGCTTCATCTGGCATTGCGGCACTATTGCTTAAAGGCGGCACAACCTTGCACTCAAGGATGAAGTTGCCTTTGAATCCTCAAGATAAAACAGCGATTAGTATCCAGAAGGGATCAAAACTCGCAAAGGAACTTGCGAAACTTGACCTGATTATTTGGGACGAGGCCCCCATGTTCAGTAGGGACCTGATGGAGTTTTTGGATAAAACTCTAAGATTCGTCCGCGGAGGGGTGGAACCATCCAAGAAAACCTTCGGAGGTGTCACCATGCTACTCTCCGGCGATTGGCAACAAGTTCTCCCAGTTGTTCCTAATGGAGAGCGACCACAAATTGTCGCTTCTACTTTAAAAAATCACCCATCGTGGGATACTTTCAACATTTTCAAGTTGAATACAAACATGAGGGTCAACGGGGTCGATCAGGCTTCCACTGATTTTAAAGCCCCCCCTTTTGAGGATTGGGGATGGTGTCGCCAATCGCAGACAGGACAATCGGAGGACCCACGACTTTGAAGTTCCCCCTCAGTTTCTCATGACAGGTGACATGCCTGACCCATTGATGGATAGGATATACCCTAACTACTCCAAAAATTTTTTGATGACTCACATGGTAAAAAATTGACGCCATGTCTGCAGCACGTGTGGATGATAACGCCACGCTCACTAAGGAAGAAGAGAGAAAGAAGCAAGCGGTACAAAGCGTTTTGCTTTCTCGCGCCAACGTTGTAAAAGACTTGGTAAAAGGCGATATGCCAGACAAACAATTAAATACGGGTGCAAACCCAATTTATTACAACTCCAACACAAACAATGACAATGACAAAACCAACACACCAAACGAGAAAGACAATCTAACTTTCTGTCTGTCTGTCTGTCTTTGATAGTAGACGTCTTGCACATCGGCTCTTTGATTTGGAATCTTTACTTGGATTATTTGTGAGTGTATTATTTAAATTGTTTTTCTATTATTGACTCTAACCCTTAGTCTGGGACTGTAGACGTAGGGTAAATATATTTTCACCCCTTTTGGGGTGAAAAATATTTAATTCAAAATGTTCAGCGATATCGTTGAAATCGAGGAAGCCATATTGGAAGCTAACGCCATGCCTACCAAACAAGAGAAAGAGGGAACAACAATTCAAACTGTTGAACAGCCCCTCCTCTCGAATGAAAAAAGACTATTAATTCGAGTGAAAACCTAAATTTTGAAGAAAAATATAACAAGAAAATAAACACCACAAAAGATGAAACCAACAACATTGCAACAACAAGCAACAATGAACGAAGCGAAAGCAACAAAGACAGCAAAGTTTCTTTTGCCCAAACGGTCAGGAAAGCTATTGAATACAAGCCCATAGACATTACAAACGCTAAGCAGAACTTGCTAAATGCCAGAAAATACGTATCTTTTGGGGAGGATGGTTCTTTTACAATCATCTCCCCAGAAGAAGTTCGTCAACAGGTATATAGGAATATCATAACCTTCAGGACTATATCCAACACAAGAAAGCCAGCTCAATTGACAGAAAGTCAAATTGAACTGGTGCTGAAAGACATAAAAGACACTCTTTATTGAAAGAGGAAAGCTGTATGCCAGCATTATGGTCCGAATGAAGGACGAAATGCTGGCTCAAAAATGCTCGGTGGCACCTATAGTGTCACCACAATACACCTTCTTCCCCACGTATAAAGGAAGAACTCAGAGACTAAGAATGTGGAGCCATTGTACTTGTCCCACTTTTTGATGCCCTGGTGGCAAATAAAAAGAAACATATCTATCTAGCTGTCTATCATACTAGCTGTCGTCTGTTCGATAGCGTAGACGTAATTCACTTCGCGCAGAAGTTTTGTTCCAATTTATTGCGGAAATTTTGTAAGTTTAATTTTAATTTTGATACTATTGTGTAGCTTGACCCCCCGTCTGAACTGTCAGGCGGTGGGTCAGCTCATTTTCGCCCCTCCCAGGGGTGAAAAACATGTTTTTAAAAAAATTTTGTTGCATAAAATTTCAATCGTCTGGGAGAAATGTTAAATGAAGCTAACAAAAATAGTGGTGGGGGGACAGCGGTAAGAGTTGTAAGCTCGCACGCTTTAGTCCCCCCTTCCTTCCCAACTAACGTCATAGAGAAGGAAGGAAAAATTAAAATAAAAACGGACGAATCTGCGGAGAAAAAATTAAATGACGAAAACATAAATCTGGACTTGGATTCCAACAACGAAAAAAAATAATTTGAAACTGAAAATATTTCAGATGTGGCACGAAGAATAAAAAACGGCAAACAATTCATAACTCAAGGGGAAAATGCCCCAAGAACTCACCAAAGATATTGAAAGTCGGACGGTCGTTTTCCGCACCATCAACATCTCAAAAAAGCCGCAACAACCAACACAAGTAGAAATTAAAGCGGTACTTAGAGAAGTATTTAATGAAGCCACTTTCATAAGAGACAGGCTGTATGGAAGCCTGGCCATTATTATGAAGAACGAATCGACGGCGAAAAAATATGCTTGGACAGAGGGCCTGGTGAAGTTGCTTGGGGTCTGGTTTGGACCGGACCTCCAGGTGGAAAAGAACTGGGGCGAGGTTACGAGCAAGGTGTTTGCACTGACCCAGAAATGGGCCAAGTGTAAGCTGTCCCTGAAAGGTCGGGCGGAGGTGGCGAACATTTACATAGAGTCCGTCACCTACTACCGTCTGACTGTCGTGCCTTGCCCTAAGGAAACACTCACCACCATGGAATGCATGTTCTTTCAATTTCTTTGGAAGAAGCGCTCTCCTATGGTGAGAAGATCCATCTGCTGCCAACAACCTTCGAAAGGAGGGCTGGGGATGCCGTAGTTGATGATGCGTAGGCACGCATTAAGGCTACGGCACCTACAGGTATTCCTCACTGGTCAACCGGTGTGGGCTCCGTTCGTGAGACGAGCCTTTCCGAGACTCGTCTCGCTCACCGAGCTGCAGTCCTGGGTCAAGCAAAGATCGGGAAAACTGGGCGACTAGCACATTGAGTGTACCCAGGCGCTCAGGGCTCTCTGGCAAGCGGACCCGGCCATCGGTGGAGAATCCACCTCGTCATTCTATAGAGGGCTGGTGGCTAGCAGGGGCGATGACACACTTGGAGAGTCGCTGGACATGGAAAAGGACGAACTGGCCAGCCTGTTCGGTAGGACTTTCGGCCCGGGACCAATGGACAACTTCCAGAAGTCACTGGCCTGGCAGTGCTATCGGGGGGGCTCTACCCGTTCGAGAAAAGCTCTACAGACACGGGCGCCCAGGCAGGGATCCCTCGAAAAAGATTTGCCCTAGATGCGTGCGTCACGAAGAAACCGTTGCGCAGGCATTGGTGCACTGTCCGGGCGTGGCTGATCTGTGGGGCTACGCCGAACGACTGCTATCGCGGGTGGCGCCGATTCGATTGACCGCCGAGTCCGTGATAACAATCAAGCCGCCTCCCCTCTTCACAAAGGAAGCAAAGGCGGTTTTTCTGTGCGTAATAGCCATGTTGAAAGAGGTTGTTTGGTGGACACGATTGAAAGGTCTGAGGTCAGGCAACTTCCTCTCTGGCCATAGTCTTGTCTGCTTCTTCCGATATCACTTCGGAAGAAGGATAAGAATGGAGAGAGAGGTGCTTGGCCACAGGCAGTTTTATGAAAGGTGGGTGATAGTGGCGAGAATGGTTCGTGTAAATGGGCCTTCTCTGTATACCATCCTGTAGGTAAAAAAGTGAAGGAGAGGGGAGCACCTTCTCTATGTGCTCCCCGGGCAAAGGATTGCACACTTTTGCGGGGGGGGGGGGGGGGGGGGGGCAACCCCCATCACGACCCCTCCCTTTTGAGGTTGTTTTTGATTATTTTCATTTTATACCCTTTTTACTCGGTTTTATGTAAACTCCCTCTTTGTATTTGTCCCTTCTTTTTATACCTTTATGGTAAATAAAGAAATATATCTAACTTTCTGCCTGTCTGTCTTTGATAGTAGACGTCTTACATATCGGCTCTTCGATTTTGAATCATTACTTGGTTATTTGAGAGTGTAATATTTAAATTGTTTTACTATTGTTGACTCTAACCCCTCGTCTGGGACTATAGACGTAGGGTAAATATATTGTCGCCCCCTTTTGGGGCGAAAAAATATTTAATTCAAAATGTTTATCGATATCGTTGAAAACGAGGAAGCCATATTGCAAGCTAACGCCACACCTACCAAAAAAAGCGAGAAAGAGGGAACAATTCAAACTGTTGAACAACGCCTCCTCTCGAATGGAAAAAAGACTTAATTCGAGTGAAAACCTAAATTTTGAAGAAAAATATAACAAGAAAATAAACACCACAAAAGATGAAACCAACAACAAGCAACAATGAACGAAGCGAAAGCAACAATGAACGAAGCGAAAGCAACAAAGACAGCAAAGTTTCTTTTGCCCAAACGGTCAGGAAAGCTATCGAATACAAGCCCATAGACATTACAAACGCTAAGCAGAATTGCTAAATGCCAGAAAATACGTATCTTTTGGGGAGGATGGTTCTTTTACAATCAACTCCCCAGAAGAAGTTCATCAACAGGTATATAGGAATACCATAACCTTCAGGACTATATCCAACACAACAAGAAAGCCAGCTCATTTGACAGAAAGTCAAATTGAGCTGGTTCTGAAAGACATAAAAGAAAACATACTCTTTATTGAAAGAGGAAAGCTGTATGCCAGCATTATGGTCCGAATGAAGGACGAAATGCTGGCTCAAAAATGCTCGGTGGCACCTATAATGTCACCACAATACACCTTCTTCCCCACGTATAAAGGAAGAAGAACTCAGAGACTAAGAATGTGGAGCTCAACGCCAGAAGTAAACATCTGGTGCGTCCTGACAGGATTTACGGACCTAGAAAAGGACATCCTTATATCAGCAGGGGAGTCCACCAGTGGACTGTTCGGGGGGAAAAGTCTGGAGGTTCTCTTACAGATGACACCTGAGAGAATCGCCGGAATACCCGACCGAGTCCTACTGGATGGGCGAACCTTTATCAATATTACGGTGGAAGGCAAGAGACCCTCATGTTACCACTGCGCTGGCAGAAGTCACCTGAGGACGGCTTGCCCTCTATTAACAAGTTTTGTTTAAATTTCCTTAGAAATTCATCATTGTGAACTTTTAATTTTATACCAAATTGTAGAGGGACTGACAGGTCAAATTTTGATCTGGTCAGTCCTCCAAAATATAGTGCCCCTCAGGGCAAAAACATCCAAAACATCTTCAAAAAAAAAAATTTTTTTTTGCAAAACCACATTTTTTATGGCCGAAGCACCTACTTCTTTGCCAAAACAAGAAGATGGGAAGGGAAAGCCATGCCCACTTGACCAGTAGGTAGTAGCAGACATGAACAAAGAAAAGCCAACTTCATCGCCTCAACATCTAGCTGCTGGCAAACAACTGAACACGCCTGACGTCACAAACGTCTCCAGTATCCACACACCAAACGAGAAAGACAACAACAACAAAAATGAAAATAACTCAAACGACGAGAAACAAAACAATACAAACACCAACAACGAAAACAAAATATCTTTTGCACAAACGGCTAAATTATCAGTCACATATGTGCTTGAAGATATTTCAAAAGCCAAAAATTATGTATCTTTTGGCGAAAATGGTTCTTTTTCTATAAATTCGCCTCCAGAACTAAAAAAACAGACGGAATTACGAACTGTCGTATTCCGTACAATTTCAAGTAAGACAAAAAAAACCAGCACAACCATCTCAAGCTGAAATTCAGTTAGTACTGAAAGACGCGATGAGAGACATCACTTTTATACAAAAGGATAAACTCTATGGGAGTTTATCCATATTGATGAAAGACGAATTGGCGCCGAAAAAATTCTGTGTCGCCAATTCGTTCCACACACTACACCTTCTTCCCCACCTACATGGGTAAAAAAACCCAGAGAATATGGATAACCACCATCACCCCAAACAAACTACTGGTGGTTACTAACCGGTTTCCTCAATTTAGACGAGGACAACCTCATTTCAATAGGGAAGGCATCCGGCAACACGTTCAGTCGAATGAGTATCGAAGTTCTGACACAAATAAGGCCAGAACGTATCGCACAAATCCCTGAGCGCGTCATGCTGGATGACCGTACCCACCTCAACATTATTGTGGAGGGTACGCGTCCCTCCTGTTACCTCTGTGGCAATAGGTCACCCGAGGGCTGCCTGTCCCCAGCTCACACAGAAAAAAACACTGCTACCAACACTCACACCACCCCAACAACAACAAAAACCAACAACACCACCAACACCACCAACACAACAACAACCACAACAACAAACAACACAGAATACTGTCCCACCGAAAACAAATACAAAAACACACACCGCAAACACTACCAGAAAACATACCCCTCCCACCCAACAAGGAAGACGAACCCCTTTCGTCGCAAGACGAAAAAGATCCCTTCCAAACAGTAAAAAGAAAGAGGAGACGCACCACAGACGCACTTGTTAACTTTAACCCTGCCCAAGAGAACATAAGCTACACACAAACCACCCCTCCCCGTCACACAACACTAACTGCTACACAAAAAAAGACTTTACAATATACATACATGAACACAGACAACAAAGAACTACTGAATCATCAAACCCTCCGGTCCAAACTGAAGGGCCGAACTTTATAACTGCTGTGGGACTACCTCATTTAATAATGATTAAAGTCCCAATGAACTTTTATAAAACATTGAAAATAAATTTCACGGAGGACAACGAAATCAGTTTAGTATTGCATGATGCTCAGATTTCGATGAGGCCCCGCATGATGCGGAGGATGTTCGCAATGCTTATCCATTATTGGAAGCCGACTGACGCCCTGTCACTGTGGAATGACCACAAAGACTGGATGTCACATGATTTAGCCCGAGCAGACCCCACTGCTGATGTGGATATCATACACAATAGGGCATGGCACCAGGTTTACGCTTACCTGCTAAATTATGGCACAAAATGGATACTTGCAACCTTCCCCAGCAAATCGAGGAGGTTGGAGTGCCCGAGAATCAGAACATTGGGATTTCTTATGAGAGCACAGCAAGCTCGGAGTCCATTTTCGAGGTTGAAAACTCCCTGAATGCTGATCAGTGGGCGCACTATGACTCCGTATTGGAATCGGTGAGGCAGAATTCGGGAAAAAACTTTTTCGTGGACGCACCCGAGGGAACTGGCAATGCGATAGTAGAAAAGGTTGCCAGTGAGGGTTACAAGGTGACTGCTTGCACCTCATCTGGCATTGCGGCACAAGTCTGTCTGAGGATAGTAGACGTCTTTCATATCGGCTTTTCGATTTGGAATTTTTACCTGGAATATTTGTGAGTGCATTATTTGAATTGTTTTTTATTATTGACTCTAACCCCTAGTCTGGGACCGTAGACGTAGGCTAAATATATTTTCACCCCTTTTGGGGTGAAAAATATTTAATTCAAAATGTTCATCGATATCGTTGAAAACGATGAAGCCATATTGGAAGCTAACGCCACGCCTACCAAAAAAAGCGAGAAAGAGGGAACAACAATTCAAACTGTTGAACAGCCCCTCTCGAATAAAAAAAGAATATTAATTCGAGTGAAAACAAATTTTGAAGAAAAAAATAAGAAAATAAACACCACAAAAGATGAAACCAACAACATTGCAACAACAAGCAACAAAGACAACAAAATTTCTTTTGCCCAAACGGTCAGGAAAGCTATTGAATACAAGCCCATAGACATTACAAACGCTAAGCAGAACTTGCTAAATGCCAGAAAATACGTATCTTTTGGGGAGGATGGTTCTTTTACAATCAACTCCCCAGAAGAAGTTCGTCAACAGGTATATAGGAATACCATAACCTTCAGGACTATATCCAACACAACAAGAAAGCCAGCTCAATTGACAGAAAGTCAAATTGAACTGGTGCTGAAAGACATAAAAGAAAACATACTCTTTATTGAAAGAGGAAAGCTGTATGCCAGCATTATGGTCCGAATGAAGGACGAAATTCTGGCTCAAAAATGCTCGGTGGCACCTATAGTGTCACCACAATACACCTTCTTCCCCACATATAAAGGAAGAACACAAAGACTAAGAATGTGGAGCTCAACGCCAGAAGTAAACATCTGGTCCTTCCTGACAGGTTTCACGGACCTAGAAAAGGACATCCTTATTTCAGCAGGGAAGTCCACCAGTGGACTGTTCGGGGGGAAAAGTCTGGAGGTTCTCTTACAGATGACACCTGAGAGCACGCCGGAATACCCGACCGAGTCCTACTGGATGGGCGAACCTTCATAAATATTACAGTGGAAGGCAGGAGACCCTCATGTTACCACTGCGCTGGCAGAGGTCACCTGAGGACTGCCTGCCCTCTACTAACAACAAAAACAACCAGCACCACCACCACCACAAAAACAACAAAATACACCACCATCACCACCACAACGACAACAAAAACCAACAACACCACCACCACAACAACAACAACAGCTCAAGAAAACAACCCAAAACACGGTCCCACCCAACCCCTCCCCACAGATCACAAATACAAAAACACACGCAGTGCATACACAACCTGAAAATATACCCCTCCCCTCCAATACGGAAGAGGAGCTCATATCCTCGAAAGACGAGGGGGCTCCCTTCCAAAAAGTCAAAAGGAAAAAACGTACACACACCAGACAAACAAAAACAACCCCACGTGACAACACAACACAGACAACAAAACGCAAGCTCACCCAAGAACAACAAGCAAAAACAAACAACACAAAAACTCTACACATACATAAACAAAAAAAATAGACAACAACCCTTCGGTACAAACCGAAGGGGCGAATTTCGCAATGGGACTCCCTAACCTGAAAATGGTGAAAGTCCCAATTTCGTCGGACGGAGGGCCCGGTGAAGTTGCTTGGGGTCTGGTTCGGACCGGACCTCCAGGTGGAGAAAAACTGGGGTGAGGTGACGAATAGGGTGTTTGCACTGACCCAGAAGTGGGCCGAGTGCAAACTATCCCTGAAAGGTCGGGCAGAGGTGGCGAACGCTTACATAGCGTCCGTCATCTATTACCGCATGACTGTCATGCCTTGGCCGGGTGAGATCCTCGCCAAAATGGAGCGCTCTCTTTTATTTCCTTTGGAAGAAGAGGTCTCCTCTAGTAAGGAGATCCATCTGCTGTCAACACCCTTTGAAAGGAGGGCTGGGGATGCCGTGGCTAAAAATGCGTAAAAACACATTGAGGCTAAGGCACCTCCACGTATTCCTCACCGGTCAACCGGTGTGGGCCCCGTTTGTGAGGCGAGCCTTCCTGAGGCTCGTCTCGCTCACCGAGCTGCAGTCCTGGGTGAAGCAAAGACCGAGAAAACTGGGCGACTAGCACACATAGTGTGCCCAGGCGCCCACGGCTCTCTGGCAGGCGGACCCGGCTATCGATGGAGACTCCACCTCGTCATTCTATAGAGGGCTGGTGGTTAGCAGGTGTGACGACGCCCTCGGAGAAACCCTAGGCATGGAGGAGGACGAACTGGCCAGTCTATTCGGTAGGACTTTCGGCCTGGGACCTATGGACAACTTCCAGAAGTCCTTGGCCTGGCAATGCTACCGAGGGGCTCTGCCCGTTCGGGATAAGCTCTACAGACACGGGCGCCCGGGTAGGGACCCCTCGAAAAAGATCTGTCCCAGATGCGTGCGCGATGAGGAAACCATCGCGCACGCATTGGTGCACTGCCCAGGCGTTACCTATCTGTGGGGCTATGTCGAACAACTGCTGTCACGGGTGGGACCAATTAGGTTGACCACCAAGTCCATTGTAACGATCAAGCCGCCTCCCCCCTTCAAAAATGAAGGAGAGGCGGTCTTCCTATGTGTAATAGCAATGGTAAAAGAGGTTATATGGTAGACGCGTCTAAAAGGGCTGAGGTCGGAGACCTTTCTTTCCGGCCAACAACTGGTCCTTTTTTTCCGATACCATTTCGGAAGAATGATCAGGATGGAGAGAGAGGTGCTGCACCCCAGCCAGTTTTATGAAAGGTGGGTGAAAGTAGCGAGAATGGCCCGTGTGAATGAGCCTTCTCTCTTCTCTCTATATCAGCCTGTAGGTGGAGAGGATAAGAGAAGGGAGCGCCTTCCCTTTGTGCTCCCGAGAAGGGTCGTACATTTTTCTGGGGTGTGTGCCACCCCCAAAACGCCCCCTCCCGATTGACGACTTTCTTTGGTATTTGCGCTCACCCAAAAGTGGGCAGAGTGCAAACTGTCTTTGAAAGGTCGAGCGGAGGTGGCGAACACTTTCATAGCGTCTGTCATCTACTACCGCGCCTTGTCCCCGTGAATACCTCACCAAGATGGAACGCATGCTCTTGCTGTTCCTTCCTGTGGAAGAAGCAGGCTCCACTGGTGATGAGATCCGTCTGCTGTCAACACCCTTCCAATGGAGGGCTGGGCATGCCGCGGCTAATGATGCGCAAACATGTGCTGAGGCTATGGCATCTTCAGGTATTCCTCACCAACCAACCGGTGTGGGCAGTTTGTGAGACAGGCCTTCCCACAACTTGTCTCGCTGACGGAGCTGGTCCTTGGTCAAGCGAAGACCGAAGAAGATGGGCACCTGGCACAGCAATCTGTGGAGACTCCACTTCGACATTCTATAGAGGGTTAGTACTTTACAAGTGCTCGGGGAGACTCTAGGCGTCGAGGACGACGAGCTCACCACTCTGTTCGGTAGGAGTTTCCGCCTGGGACCTATGGACAACTTCCAGAGGTCCCTGGCCTGGCAGTGCTACCGAGGAGCTCTACCCGTTCAAGGTAAGATCTACAGGCACGAACGCCTCGACAGGGATCCTTCCAAGAGGATGTGTCCAAGATGCGAGCAGGACATTGAAACCGTCTTGCACGCAATTGTACACTGCTAGGGAATTGTTAAGAGATGCAAAACAGTACGTAACTTTTGGTGAGAGTGGTGCTTTCAGCATCACTTCTCAAGTCATGTAGAGAAACTATCCTAAAAACAATAATTTTTAGGACAGTTTCAAATGTGTCAAAAAAACCAGTCCAATTATTCCAAAACGACATTGACTGGTTCTGAAAAATTCAATGAAGGATATTGCCTTCATCCAAAAAGGTAAACTTATTGGAAGCATTTCAGTGTTGATAAAAGACCAATTGACGACACAAAAATATATTGTGTCGCCAATTGTGTCCCCACTTTACACATTTTACCCCACATATGTGGGAAAAAGAACCCAGAAAATTAAAATTTCGAACATTGCACCAAATGTAAACATCTGGTGGATTTTGACTGGATTCATCGATTTCGATGAAGACACCATCATTTCAGTGGGAAAGTCCTCCAGGGGCACATTCAATGGTACAAACCTGGAAGTTCTAGTCCAAATGAGGCCAGAACAGATAGCTAAAATAAACGTGTGCCTCTGGATGGGATTTCATACATAAACATTTCTGTTGAGGGTTGGCGGCCTTCATGTTACCACTGTTTAAGCAGTGGTCACCTGAAGGCTTACTGTCCTCAGCTAGCTGCAAAAAAAAAAAAAAAGAGGTACTACTGCCTACACCCAAAACAACGACACAGCCACCACCACCACAACAACACGCAAACATAACCAAAACAAGAACAACAAACCAAACTGCAAGCACAGTCCCACACAACCCCACTCCACCTAAAACCACTGCAAACACACCCACAAACACAACAGCTCCCCAAAACATACCCCTTCCAAATAACAGACACCACAACGGACGAGGCCCCCTCATCATCAAGTGGTGATGAGGGAGAGCCTCTCCGTTCGAAAAGAAAGAAGAAAAGACACCACAAGAACAAAAAAGCAACAAACATACAACCACCAACACAAACAACACAAACATTACAAACAAAAACCCCGACATCATTCCAAACACAAACACCTACAACAAAACGAAAGCACACACAAGAACTACAGACGAAAACAAACACAGCTCAAGAAAATTACACTTACACATACATAAACACTGAAAACTAATGGAGACCATCACAAACAACCCTTCGGTTTTCACCGAAGGGAAAACTTTCGCACACTAATAAAAATAATAAAAAACCGAACCTAAAACTGATTAGGGTCCCTATACAAACTTATAGGTCCCTAAAAGAAACATTTGAAAATGATGTGGGGGAATTCCTGCATGAAACCACTTAACCGCATCCTTCTCAAATGTCTCCCCACCACCCACCCACCCAGACAACCCCTCCAACACTCCCATCGAAATTGTGCAGCCTGGTCCTCAGGAGACGAAGAGGTGAGTGATTTCTTTTCCTCTTCTTTTAACTTTTCAGCACCAACATGGCCAATATGAGTTGGATGTGTGATTGTACGTGGCCTGGAAACAGGGCAAACTCTTAAACGACGTCAGGTCGCACAGTATGGATGTAGTAGCCATTGCGAGTCCAGGATCCACAACGAGCGACAGCTGGCCTCCATCTTTGACGACTTTGAGATGTACGCATCTCTCTGTCAGCCGGGAGGTGGGGTTGCCGTTTTGCTGCGGAAACACCTGGACCTCGAATCACAGACGGTACATCTGAACTCAGAGGGTCGACTGGTGGTCCTAGACGTTGATAGTAATGAAGGTGGAGCCTTCAGGCTGGTGGCCGCATATGCCCCATCCGGGACACCGCGGCCAGACTTCTTCAAACATCTAGGGACTTTTCTAGAAACGTCCCGCTCCTTGCTTTTAGTGGGGGACTGGAATGGAATCCTAGATGCACGTTGGGACTATGTGGGAGCATGTCCCGATAAAGGGGGGGGTGTAACAGCCTCAAACAGTTAATCGGCCGATAGATATCGACTAGATTTTCCAACTGTGCCACTGTGGACGTGGACTAATCGCAGCGGAACATCCAGATCGTACCTAGATAGAGTTCTAGTTAGAAATAAAGATAGGGACATGTTAAGCTGTCCACAAATGTTCATGGTTGCCTATTCAGATCACAAACTACTAACCTGCATGGTCAACCTTGATAGAACCCATAGACAAGGACCTGGCTACTGGAAGCTGAACTTGTCGTTACCGACATACAAAGCCTACAGTTGACGGATTAGCACTTTAGTTAAACAGCACTTGATAGGGGCCATTGTCAACAACAGATGGTGGTACTCTCTCAAGAGGGCAGTTAGATTAGACTCGTTAGTTTTTAGTAAAGAATTAGTGTTAGATAGAAATAGGACCGAGAAGGAACTGGTAGATAAAGTAGAAGAGTCAATTAAAAGTGGCAACGTAGCCAGCGTGCTAGCAACGAGAACGACCTTGGACCAGTTCTTCAACGCAAAGCACGAGAGCTGCGTTGTCAGAAGCGAAATACGTGCTCTGGGAAACGAGGGAGCCAAAGCTGTTAGCTGGGCCCGGGTGATGGAGGCAAAAAGTGGCAACAAGTCCACGATTTGGTCTTTGAAGGACCAAGACAGATGTGTGATACCTGAGCCGAAGTGCGCGGCCTTTCAGCGGCACTTTGCTCAGCTGTTCGGCGCGCCAGGAGAGGCTATGGATTTCAGTCCATACCTCGACGGACTGCCGCGACTCTCGGACAGCAAGGCGAACTTCTGCGAAAGGCCGATTTCAACCAATGCGGCAAACGCAAATCTCCAGGTTTCGACGGTCTACCCTACGAATTTTATATAGCAATGCTGGACTTGTTCTGTTCTCCTGGAAGCGGTCGACTGCAACTGGCAGCAGGACGAGAGAATTCCCAGTTCTGTGACCAGGGGCGTAGTCACCCTAGTCAGGAAGGACGAGAATAAGGGGGATGACATAGGCAACTTCCGGCCCATAACTGTTAAACACAGTTACAGATTTTGGCCAAGGTGTTGGCAAAGAGGCTGGCGCTTGTCAAAAACCTAGTGGGAGAAGCGCAGAGATGCGCAATGCCGACCAGGTCCATACATGACAACCTCCACCTCATGCGATGCATCGTAGAGAGGGTTCGGTGGGGCCCTGATCAACTTGGATCAGTCTAAGGCTTTCGATAGGGTTGACCATCGTTACCTGGATGCGGTGCTCGAGGCGGCAGGCTTCGGACCCATGTTCAGGGGCTGGATTGCTGCAATGCACAGCAGCAACATCTGCTCAAGGGTCAAGGTGAATGGCTACCTCTCGGAGCCGTTCCATATCACGCGATCCTTTCAACAGGGATGCCCTATCTCCTCCCTTCTGTACATACGACTATTACCATGGGTGGGACCAATCCGGTTGACCGAGTCCATTGTTATGATCAAACCGCCATCCTTCTTCAAAAACGAAGGAGAGGTGGTTTTTCTTTGTGTGATAGCTATGGTGAAAGAGGTTAAAAGGGCTGGGGTCAGACACATTTCTCTCCGGCCAACAACTGGTTCTTTTTTTCAAATATCACTTTGGAAGAAGAATCAGGATGGAGAGAGAGGGGCTGTACCCCAGCAAGTTTTATGAAAGGTGGGTGAAAGTGGCAAGAATTGCCCGAGTGAATGGGCCTTTTCTCTATATCAGCCTGTAGGTTGAGGAAAAAGAGGAAGAGGAAAGGGGTACAAACTCTTCGTACTCCTGCACATTTTTTCGGGGATATGTGTTACCCATATGAACTGTCTCCCCCTATTGGGGAAAATCGATTAATTTTTAAATTGCATTTGTGATAATATTTTACACCTTTTTATTGTATGTAAACTTCCCCCTTTGTATTTGTCCCCTTCTTTTGTGCCCCTGTGGCTAATAAAGAAACATATCTATCTATCCTTGGATGGTATAGACGTAGGTAACTTCAGCTCCTGCCTTTTTGGAATATTTTACATGTTAACAGTAAGTGTTTGTATGTTGTGTCCCCGTGTGAATTAACCTCCCGCCTAAGTTTGTAGACGGGGGGGTAATTTTATTTTTACCCCTTTTAGGGGTAAAAATTTCCTTTTAAAAAATTTTGTTGACGTATATGTCAATAATGGACGCCATGAACAACAACAACTCTGCCACGCCCCCTGACGAAAGTAAGACAAATGAATGTAATTGAAACTCCCCCCCTCTCACTTTCAAATACGATTATGGACAATGTTTCTACTGCAGATTGTGAAAATGTGGGTAAAAACCCCAAAAATGTTAACATGAAATTATATGACAACACAAACACACAGAAACTGCAAAACAACATCAACATGGAAAAAAGAAAACACAGAAAAAATAGAAAAAAGCAACGAAAAAGAAAATAATGAGTACAAGGATAATGGAAAGGCTTCCTTTGCCCAAACTGCGAAAAAAAAACCTTGAATACCTGCCAGTAGACATAAGCAACGCTAAGGAGCTACTGACAGAAGCCAAAAAATACATAGTATACAGGGAAAATGGGTCATTTTCGATCCAATCCACACCGCAACTAAAAAGTCAGAGGGTCCTAAACACAGTGATGTTTAGGACAGTGTTAAATAAAACGAAAAGACCAGCTCAACCATCACAGAGTGAGATAGAGCTGGTCTTAGAAGATGTAATGAAAGACATTCTGTTCATACAAAAGGATAGACTCTATGGGAGTCTATTCATTCTCATGAAGGACCAGGAGACGGCAAAAAAACTTTCGGTAAAGCCTATTACATCCACCTTCTACCCTACGTACATGGGTAGAAGGACACAGAAAATAAAAATACACACCATTCTTCCAATTATGGAACGAGGGAGCCAAAGCTGTTGGCTGGGCCTGAGTGACGGAGGCGAACAGTGGCAACACCAGTCCACGATTCGGTCTTTGAAGGACCAAGACTGACGCGTGCTACTTGAACCGAAGCAGATGTGTGCGGCCTTTCAGTGACACTTTGCACGGCTGTTTGGGCAGTGCACCACGCCGGAAGGGGCTATGGATTTTGGTCCATACCTCAACGGCCTGCCGCGGTGGCAAAGATCTGCGAAAGGCCGATTTCGGCCGCTGAGCCAATGCAAATCACCAGGTCTCGACGGTCTACCCTACGAATTTTACGTAGCAATGTCAGACTTATTCTCCGGCCTCCTCGAAGCGGTCTACTGCAACTGGCAGCAGAACGAGAGAATTGCCAGTTCTGTGACCAAGGGCGTAGTCACGCTGGACATGAAGGATGAGAACAAGGGGGACGACATAAGTAACTTCGGGCCCATAACTCTGCTAAACACAGTTTCAGATTTTGGCCAAGGTGTTAGCAAAGAGGCTGGCGCTTGTCGAAAACCTGGTGGGAGAAGCGTAGACGTGCGCAATTCCGACCAGGTCCATACACGACAACCTCCACCTCATGCGGTACATTGTAGAGAGAGTAGGATGTGAACCCGGCTTCGGTGGGGCTCTCATCAATTTGAATCAGTCTAAGGCGTTCGATAGGGTCGACCATCGATACCTGGATACGGTGCTCGCGGCGGCAGGCTTCGGACTCGTGTTCAGAGGCTGCATTGCTGCTATGCACAGCAGCAACATCTGCTCAAGGGTCAAGGTGAATGGCTACCTCTCGGAGCCGTTCCAAATCACGCGATCCATCCGCCAGCGATGCCCTCTCTCCTCCATTCTGTACATGCTGACTGTCGAGCGACTACTGCGGAAGTTGGAGCTACTGCAGGGCATCTCATTGGAACCGGGACTGCGTCTGGCTACGCTGACATGAGAGTAATGGTGTTGAACACCTCGCAAATCGGAGAGGTCGGCAACTTACTGAAGGAATACGAAAGGTTGACATGCGCGAAGCTGAACAGGGACACGTCTGTCGGTTTGTAACTCGGAACGTGGAGAGGCAAACCGATGCCTTCTGACGACGTCGTCGGATGCTGGACGGAAGGACCGGTGAAGCTGCACGGGGTCTGGTTTGGTCCGGACCTCCAGGTGAAAAAAAACTGGAACGAGGTGACGGCCAAGGTGTTTGCGGTCACCCAGAAATGGGCCGAGTGCAAACTATCCTTGAAAGGTCGAGTGGAGGTGGCGAACACTTTCATAGCGTCCGTCATGCCTTGTCCACGTAAAACGCTCGCCAAAATGGAGCGAACGCTCTTTCAATTCCATTGGAAGAAGCAGGCTCCTTTGGTGAGAAGGTCCATCTGCTGTCAACACCCTTCCAACGGAGGGCTGGGGATGCCGTGGCTGATGATGCACAAACGCGCGCTCAGGCTGCGGCACCTCCTCATATTCCTCACCGAACAACCGGTGTGGGCCCCGTTCATGAGGCGAGCCTTGCCACGACTCGTCTCGCTGACCGAGCTGCAAAACTGGGCGACTGGCACGTCGAATGTGCTCAGGCGCGCAGTCCTCTGGCAAGTGGACCCGGCATTCAGTGGACACTCCACCTCGTCATTCTATAGAGGTTTGGTGTGCAGCAAGTCTGTTCGGTAGGACCGTCCGCCCGGGACCGATGGACAACTCTCAAAAGTCCATGGCCTGGCAGGGCTACCGAGGAGTTCTACCCATTCGAGACAAGCTCTACAGACACGGACACCCTGGCAGGGATCCCTCGAAAAAGATCTGTCCGAGATGTGTGCAAGATGAGGAAACCGTCACGTACACTGCCCGGACGTTACCGACCTGTGGAGCTACGCAGAAGGGCTACTGTCGCGGGTGGGACAAATCCAGTTGACCACCGAGTCCATTATTACAATCGAACCGCCACCTTCCTTCAAATTTTCCTAAAGGTGGTTGAATGTGGCAAGAATGGCCCGAGTGGTTGGGCCTTCTCTCTATATAAACCTGTAGGTTAAGGAAAAAGAGGAAAGGAGTGCTCACTCTTCGTGCTCCAGGAGATGAGGGTTGTACATTTTTTCGGGGTGTGTACAACCCATGTGTAATGCCTCCCCCCTATTGGGGATTTCGATTGTTAAATTTAATATTATTGTTATTAATTCTTTTTTCTTTACACGCCTGTATGTAAACTCCCCACTATATGTATGTATTTGTCCCCATCTTTTTGCGCCCTTGTGGCGAATAAAGAAATTTATCTATCTATCTATCTTGGTAGTTGGACGCACACAATTTCGCTGGTAAGTTTCTGTCAATTTATTTACAAAAAACAAAAATTCTTGTTTAAAAAAATACATTGTTTTGTAGATTAACCCCCAGGCTGAATTGTCAGCGAAAATTTAATTTGAAATTAATTTGAAAACATTAATTTCAAATCAGCAATGGCAAGCGTACAAAGAACGCTAGCAGACGTTGAAGGAAAAAGAAAAGAATTTAATGTTGCTAAGAGCTATGCCTGTATCGATGTAGTTAACAACAAAGTTTTGTGTAACGAAAAGTGAAGTAGACACCATAAATTGAATCACAGTCTACAACAGACACCAGAATCAACAGAAAAAACAATTGACACAACTACAAACGGAAAAACCGACAACCACAACACCACCAAAAAAATAACGAAACGAGCATTATCATCACCGTTTTACATCCGTTCTTCCACGCTAGCATGGGTTAGACGGGTTGTCCTGTTGTGGGCAGTGTCTGGTCGGCTGACCATGCCTTGCTCATACAGGAACTGATTCTGGCTTGATTTCTACAGCTGGATGCCCTTCCTAACACCAACCTCATTTACAGTGAGTGCTGGGTGCTTTTTTGCCGTGGCCCCTCCACGACCACTTTGCAGTGGGAGGGTGTGGGGGCATATTGTCTGTATGCTTCAGCTTGTACCCATGGGAGGTTGGGTACTCTGTATTACTGCGTGACGCCAGAGGTCACGGTCGTGTGTCATTGGGTAAGGTCGGTTTTTATCACCTCATCCCAGATATAGATACATCTATCAAGTTTCACCTAGTCAAGAAATTGCGATTTCTAACACCGAGGCCGACAATGACAACAACAGCAACACCACAAAAAAAAATGTCTTTCGCTGAAACTGAACAAAAAACAAGATTTTATAACTCTTGACATCTCTAACGCAAGGGATATGCTCCAGCAAGGGAGAAAATTTGTAGCTTTCGACAAGGGTGATAGCGGTGCGCTATGGTCAGCCACCGGTTCCGCTGGGCGAGACCACGTACGCGCCTGACCTTCGACGGGAATACGCTGAGGCCTGAGCGTCTCAGCCTGTCCAGGGGGCGTGTGCGAGGTCGTTTAGGAGCCACCGAATCGGCAACGATTGGCTGCTCCGCCCGGGTGTGGTTTCTGAGGGGACCTTTTTAAGCTCTCTTAAATTGCGAACCAATACGTTTCCCACCCGGGAATGCCTGGCGAGAGGTGGTCGCAGACCTAAAACCTGTAGAATGGTTGCCGAGACAATCGCCCGTATCAGTGGCCAGTGCCCTCTTCTGAAGAGAAGGCGCTTGGCCAGGACCGACCAGCTGTGCCAACTGATTGCGGACGAGTGTATACGCCATGGTTGGAGGGTGGGATGGGGGCCCTCTTATCGTGTGAACAATGCGAGGCTCATTCCGGATCTGGTAATGAGATGGGGTATGACGGTGGTGGTGGATGTCACGGTGAGATACGAGCAGGGAAGCGTTTTGAATGACGCCGCGGCGGTGAAGGTACGTGTACCTTCCCTTGACTGCGCTGCTGGAAAATGAAACAGCTGGGAGAGTCCTGGTTCATGGCTCTCCTATCGGAGCTTGTGGTGCTTGGTCGAACGCGGCTGAAGAGACATTATCTGCTCTGGGGATCGTGGGTGATGTGTTCAGGAGGCTTCTGTGCCGTTGTGCGATGCTAGCTACGCTAGAGATGCTGGAATAGAAACCAGCTGGTTTCGAGTTGTCGGCTCGCGTGCGGTATGGGGGTCTCTGGATGCTTCCGGGTCCCCGCCACTGTGGATGCCTGTCGTCTAATCCCCTTTTCTCCTTTATGAACCCTTGCCGGGTCCGGGGGATGATTGCCTCAGGTTTTTTTTTTTAGCGCGTTAGGGCCTAGAATCTCTCTTCCTCTTTTCTACTTTTTAGCTTTCTTTAGAAATTTCGAATAATCCGGCAAGCAGTCAGATAGATATCCGAGTGATGGAGATGCAAGACGCCTTCGCCGGTTCCCTGGATCAAGTTCTACCGTAAATGAAGAGATACTGAAAGAACTCAAGAAAATTAACACAAACCTGTTAACAATCTTCAACAAACTCAACATTTGAACCCAAGAAAACAACGAGGAAATTGGTACCAAATACACAACTTCTGAAATCAGCGAAAATCTTCAAAACCTCTGCGAAACAAAACATTTTTTTCAAACCTGAACCAAGGACAAAAGAACGAGGAACCAAATGAGATTAATAAACTAACATTTTACCGACACTTTAAAACGTTTTTTCTTGAAAACAACTTCAGAAATTTAAATCAAAATTTAATCCGAAAGAGAAGAAACTGGAACATTCTTCTCTGAAAGTTCCTTAAACTCTGACGAAAGGAATTTTGGGTCCCGAAATATTAGGACAGAAGAAAGAACAGTAAAGATTACCTGGTAACTTACTCTGTCCAGCATCATCACTGTCGCCAATGGTAACAAGGTTACCATACAAAAATGTACCACTCAAGATAAAGACCTCCTGGCTAGTAGCCGCCATCTTGGAGGATGAAAAGGATAATGAAAACAAACCCGACTTATCGTGTCTGCCGACAACTGTCCCACAGAACTAATCTGCCTTCTTCGACTCCATCTTGTGCTCCTTATACTAAAGATTTAGAAAAAAAACCTGTTAACAATTTAGATGAATATTGCAAGACTGAGTACAGTGGCAGACATTTTGAACAAGCCGATAACAAGCTTATAGATTGTACAAATAACATCGCAATTAGAGCAAAGATGACACTAATGCCTTCATTGCTTGCTACAAAAAGAACAATCATCTAAAAACGAAGAATTTATATGTGATCAGTCAAACAACGATTTATTTGAATCACAAGATAGCGGAGTAGCGACACAAGATACTGAAATGGGGGAACCTCATATAGGGCCGTCGCCAGTAGGGGAGCAGCAATGGCTAGCGGGGATTCTCCATCAACAGGTGATATTTGCCTTGTTTTCCCCCTACTACCCAACCAGTGCAGCTTAAAAGATCTCGCAGAATTTAATAATAATGCAAAGGACTGTGTAAAGAAATGGGAAACAGAGAGACAATCCATTTTTAATAAAGCCGCCCTTATTATAATAAAGCCCTTAAAAACAGCGGTTTTACAGAACAAATTCCCCCCCCCCCCCATAACAGGAAAAGGAAAATTATTTGGTTCACACACCCCTTCTCTCTAACTGTCAAAACTAATGTAGGAAGGAAATTCCTTGAACTCTTAGATAAACATTTTCCTCCTAATCATAGATATTATAAGATATTTAATAGGAACGTAGTTAAGATCAGTTACTCTTGTTGCCCATCCATGAAGTCCAAGATCACTAGTTCAAATCATACGAGAACAAATCCAGGATGCAGTTGCAGGAAGCCGGATGAATGCCCATTGCAGGGTAAATGTAACACAAAATCTGTTGTTTATGAGGCTAAGATAACGCCAGTTATCAACAACCAGCCAGCCAGGAGTGAGCGATATGTCGGCATGACCCAGGACAGGTTTAAAACCAGGTTTTACTCACATGTCGCTTCTTTTAAGCACTCCGATAAACCAACAACAACAACGGCCCTTGCAAGTAAGGTGTGGGAATTCAAGGATAATAACATCCCGTACTCTATCGATTGGTCTATTTTAGACCATTCGAGGGAGTACCAAAGAGGCACAAAGAATTGTTCTTTGTGTACCACAGAAAAATATAGGATTTTGTTAAACTTGAGAGCCACTTCTGCTTGCCTGAACTCAAAGACCGAGATCTTCAGATGTTGTCCTCATCTGAAATCACATCTGATCTGTAACTGGATTGACATTCCTATGATAACTCAACCGCCTTGAACTTGTAGTAAGACGCCTCACGCCTCTTGCCGGGATAATAGAACAACCCTAGTTATCTCCCGCTGGTTGAGAACACGAGGAGAAAACAGACAGCCACTAGAAAGCAGACTGATCACACGCCACAGAAAGCAGCCAAGGGAACAGCAAACAATAAACCCCACAATACTTTTGAATGGTCACCACAACTGACCACGTCAACATTTGGTACGTTCCATTTGTAGTATAAATAAATCACCATTATTTACACTTGTTGAATTTAACTCTCGTTGTGGTTATTGTCTTGTTTGCGCACACACTCACTCACTCACTTTGTCATAATTCTCACAAACACAAAATGGTAAATAGACGAGGGACCTTCCCTCACGTCTATGTCAATGAACTATCCAACTAGGATACATTACATTTTACCACACTGGTGACCGACGTAAGAATTTAACGCAGCCTTTTTATTCATTCGTGTAAATAATTTAAAGCAGCCCTTTTTATTCACTTGAATATTTCACTGCCGTTGCCAACCTTTTCGCAACTTACACAAAAAAAAAAAAAAAAAAAAAAAAAAAAGAGAATTTTTCCAAGATGACGTTGCATTCCTTCCCCGTTTTGTAATTTTCCGCCAGGACGGGGACATTTTTGGAATTGCGTGTGTGTTCCATGACTGATCAAGAGAAAAGAGAAGAAACTTTTTTTGTGAACATTACTGCCCCGCAGGGGATATACATGCCTTACCTTTTTCTAAGAGATTTTTAGCCACTGGCTACCTATTGTTGATATCCAACGTGGATATATTCTAAAACAAACATTTTTTTTTTCTTCTCTATTTCACCTTATTTGATTTGGCTGGTTCGTTGAAGCAACACGAGGGGACAGACGTTGAAGGAAAA
The DNA here is from genome assembly GCA_964016885.1 of Eledone cirrhosa. Classification (NCBI taxonomy): domain Eukaryota; kingdom Metazoa; phylum Mollusca; class Cephalopoda; order Octopoda; family Eledonidae; genus Eledone; species Eledone cirrhosa. The sequence continues at coordinate 693,812 of OZ024764.1, read as the reverse complement.
TTTTTTTTTAAAAGATATATATATTCAATTTATACGTCATCTTGGCGTAGGACAGAACAAAGGAGAGGCACAAAAACAAAGAAAAGAATCCCCAATCACTGAAGAGGTGACAGAATGTGTGACGAAAGAACTTTGACAGTATATAAACAATCATCTGATTGTGGAACCAACCAACCAACCGGAAATTTATAAATTTATTATAATAAATTGAAGTGAAAGCAACTGGTGCGTGTGTTTCTTATTAGCAACATGACTCTCCCAAAGTATAACAATATGTGTTACGTCCTTCAGCAAGACACTTTATTTCACGTTGCTCCTTCTACCTGGAGTTGCGACCGATAGATAGTATTAGCAATTGGAAAGACCAACGGAAACATTGTTCCTTCGGTCCGATTTGACGAAAGTCGATCGTTCCTTTTATATATATATGTTTGTTTATACTTGAATCTGGTGACTACACATGTGAATACTTATCTTCTCATAGGGTTTAATTTTAAGTTTAATCGTGATTACTCTGGTTAATTACTCCTATTGGTTGTTGTTCCTCTATTACTGTGAAACTATATTATCTGTGACCAGTGAAAACACCTGTTATGGGTTTATGACTTTTGATAGCTGGGTAAGACACTTTGTGCAATATATCCGCGTAAATTTGGGTGACCGGTGTTATGTGTGTATGTGTGTGTATATATATGTATATATGTATGTATATATATATATATATATATATATATATACTGTCTCTGGGCTAACCCTATTGCGTGCCTTCTATCTATATTCTTGTGATGCCAGCGACGTTACTCAGTGTTGTGATTTTGAGAGGTTATCGGCTTTGAAAGCTATTTGCTATGCACGTTGTTGAGTGTTAAATTTCCCACTTGTATTTTGTATTTAGTATTTTATATTAAGTGGTATGCATAATAATAACCTGCTTCACCTAACCGTATTGAACCATCTGCTTTTGCCTGCTTATTCACTGATATGCACCTCAACTGTTTGCCTTTTGATGTTCGCATTGCTATATAAGAATTTGCCTGCAACCTTCCCAGCATATGTTCCTGCTTGAGATATGTTTACGGATACATCTTGTCAACCAATAATTTTTGCCTGAGTGCTCAACTTTATGAATGCACATCTGCGGATTGAACTTTGAAGTATGAACTTTTGGGATTGTCTAACCTACGATGTTTCCATTATATTGTAATACTCCACTCATCTAGTGTGGACATCGCATCTGTTTATAAAGGTCTCATTCGAACACTCTATTGTTGGACTGCTGCTAATTGCAACACCTAAAATTTTCTTGTATTCCTGATATATTCCTTATATCACCATGAATCAATATTAGTGTCACCTTATAATTTCTAAATTTTCTTAACCCTTTAGCGTTCAAAGCGACAAAAACCGACAAAATTATGTCCCCTTTCATTTATTCAAACCGACAAAAACCGACATTTCAGACCACTCGTAGATCTCCTTCTAAAAATAAACATTGACATCATCAAAATCTCGTCAATTCGAGATTACAGCGAGATAAAGCCCTTACGCGCGAAAATTAACTCTTAGTATAGTTAAAGACCTTGTGATAACACGTGTTTTTAACTTTGAAATTGTAACATAGCTTCCGAAAGCAGCGACAACGATTTTGAAGGTTTTACATCCTACGACATTCAAGATAACAAAGAAACAGAAGATAATATCAGTGATTTATCTTCAAATGAATCAGATATATTTATTTCTGATATATCTGATGATGATGATAGTCACTTTGAAAGTGAAAGCGAAGAGATATCTGACACCATTGAAAAAACACCAACATGGTCGAAAGAAACAACACCGATACATGTTTTGGATTTTAATGAAAATTCTGGACCACAACACACATTACCACCCGATGCTAAAGCTCTGGATTATTTTTTTTTATTTCTACCACAAACTTTCTTCGAAGTTGTGGTAGAAGAGACAAATCGCTATGCACAACAACAGATTTCTAATCGAGGAAAACCCGATCTGTTATGGCGTCCGACAGATTCTGCCGAAATGAAAGCGTTTTTTACCATAAACATTATGTTTGGTATTAAACAATTTCCACGACTGTGGAATTATTGGAGTACTGATATAAGGTTTGGTGACCCTTATATATCTAGTATTATGGCCAAAACGAGGCGTGTTTATGCGCGCGCCTTCATATTCATATACTTATGATGTATCTATTCTGTCTGTAGATTACAGACATACAGATACATTTGCCCTAAATTTTAGATTTACACTTTTTCACTATACGTATACATGTGCATACACATATATGCACATCTGTGAGCGTATTTACATACATATATGCACATCTGTGAGCGTATTTACATACATATACACACACCTAACTATATTTCTTGATAGATTTTTTTATATATTTCAATCTCTTTTTCATTTGTCTATTCAAAACCTGTTCCCAAACAGACCTATTGTATTGAATCTTTGTTCTTATCAATAAACAAGCATCATTATTTCTGAAGACAGCATATATATGTGAAGGTATGTATATTCCCTCTGATAGTTTGTATAAATATTGTACATAGATCTATAGAATATGCATACTAATTCTAACACATATATGTCCTAGAAACGATCGTAAAATAATGAACTTTTTTTGTTTAATATAAGGAACTGTTTCTTTGTTTATTCATTATTTTTTTAATAATTTATTAATATATATATATTAATATATAGTAAGGACGAACTTGAAAAACTGAATACAGATGTATCTTGTATAATGCATGAATTAGACATTGAGAATAAAACACAACCCTTCATGCCTAGGAACCCCAAGATCAATATGAAGGATCACAAAAGAAACTTTGAAAATGATTTACCAGTCAGATTAATTGCACCATCCAAATCTGACCTGGGAAAACTTAGCAAAAATATTCTAGACAGGGTAATACAACAAATTATAAACTTACCTAATTTATCTTACTTAAAATTATAGAAAGGGACTAGTGAGGTTATTGATTGGTTTAAAGAAATTAAATATAACTGTAATAAGTTTATTCAGCTGGATATTGCTAACTACTATTCATCTATCACTCCTAATCTACTGAATAAGGCACTAAATTACGCATTTAAACATACTGACCTAACTAGCAATGAAATGCACATTATATTATCGGCAAGGAAAACATTGATAGATTTTAATAACCAACTCCGGACTAGGGCAGATAGAAATAATAATTTCGACATAACTATGGGATCATCAGACTCAGCTCAGGTAATGGACCTTGTGGGCCTATTTATAATTAATTCACTACATAAAAAAATTCCAGGTGTAAACGGAAGATTATATCGTGATGACATGCTTTTACTTATAGAAAATAATAGCTGTGAACTAAGTAGAAAAAGAAATTACCTTAATCCCCTTTCATTTATTCAAACCGACAAAAACCGACATTTCAGACCACTCGTAGATCTCCTAAAAATAAACATTGACATCATCAAAATCTCGTCAATTCGAGATTACAGCGAGATAAGGCCATTACGCGCGAAAATTAACTCTTAGTATAGTTAAAGACCTTGCGATAACACGTGTTTTTAACTTTGAAATTGTAACATGGCTTCCGAAAGCAGCGACAACGATTTTGAAGGTTTTACATCCTACGACATTCAAGATAAAAAAGAAACAGAAGATAATATCAGTGATTTATCTTCAAATGAATCAGATATATTTATTTCTGATATATCTGATGATGATGATAGTCACTTTGAAAGTGAAAGCGAAGAGATATCTGACACCAGTGAAAAAACACCAACGTGGTTGAAAGAAACAACACCAATACATGTTTCGGATTTTAATGAAAATTCTGGACCACAACACACATTACCACCCGATGCTAAAGCTCTGGATTATTTTTTATTATTTCTACCACAAACTTTCTTCGAAGTTGTGGCAGAAGAGACAAATCGCTATGCACAACAACAAATTTCTAATCGAGGAAAACCCGATCTGTTATGGCGTCCGACAGATCCTGCCGAAATGAAAGCGTTTTTTACCATAAACATTATGTTTGGTATTAAACAATTTCAATGTTGTGTGGTCGCTGACTCAACCCTTCCACTTTCAACACAGACACATTTATTTTGACCATTTTTTTCGTCGGTGCTTTTAGCAGAGGATCTTGCCCTTGTAAATACGTACACCTGCGGCACAATAATGAGCAATCGGAAAGGGCTACCCCAAGAAATAAAAGTTGCGAAACTAAAAAACAGAGGAGACATTCTCCAAATGCAAAAAGAGAACATGTTAGCCACAGTGTTCAAAGACAAACGGCAAATTTTGTTCCTGAGTTCTAACCAACAACCAGGTGTTGGGGCTGAGGGTAGACCTTTAGTTAACCTCTCCTACAATAAATATATGGGTGGGGTTGACAAATCCGACCAATATTGCGCGTATTACCCAGTTGGACGCCCTGGAAAGAAATGGTGGAGATACATCTTGTGGTTTTTAGTGAATTTAACCATTGTGAATTCTTATATTGTATTTACTAAAAGCCACAAGGATCCGCCACCACCAAAGGACTACTGCCACATGAAATTTCGAGTGGACATTGCATCCCAGCTACGTGGGGGATATACTTCTCGCAAACACAAAGCTGGGAAAAAATCAAAATTAGCAGTGGTCCACAAAGAAAATATTGATTTTCATAAAGTGGAGAGAATTGATGGTAGGAGGAAGGTTTGCCGATTGTGCTCTTTGCAAAAGAGAAAAACTGTTAAAGGTTACGCAATCCAAACCCTATTTATGTGTTCCTTTTGCAAAGTGCCCTTATGTAAAGGGTGCTTTGGGCAGTATCACGATCGAAATATTGTCTAACAATATTGAAAACACTATTTTAAAAATATATTAGCACACATACAAAAACACCTGCATTCACCTGTGACACACCTGCATCACACCTGTTAATGAACTTATATATTGGGAACATTCTGTTACGTAATTTTACACTGTACATTGTGTAAGAGTACATTGCCAATATTATTTTGACTGGTGAAAAGGTTTTATACATTTTTTTCAATGAAAATATTTGCCTGGAATGTAGAGAAAGACTAAAACATTGTACTGATTACACCTGCATTTTTAATTAATTCACCTGTTCGGAAAACTGCTAGAATTGATGGAAATCAGCATCTAGATCATTATTGGATTTTTTTGCAACAAATCTAACAGGTAAGGCAGATAAAGTTTAATTTTTGTGTTTATCCATAAAGTTATTACTTTTACACCTGTTAATTAATTTTACCTGCCCATAAAAGTCAAATTTAACAAAAAAAAATCAGGTAAAAATATATAATTGTAAATTATAGTTCTTTAAACGTCTACTGACAAAATTTCAAGTCTGCACATAGAAAATTAAAGTAATTAGAAACAAATAAAATTGATAACCCTCTTGAGTATAATTAAGTGAAAATAATGCGAATAGATGAACATGACATTTGACAATTCAATGTGAATGCTAAAGGGTTAAAGAAATTAAATATAACAATAATAATAAATTTATTCAACTAGATATTGCTAATTACTATTCATCTATTACCCCTAATCTACTAAATAAGGCACTAAATTACGCATTCAAACATACAGACCTAACTAGCAATGAAATGCACATTATATTATCGGCAAGGAAAACATTGATAGAATTTAATAACCAACTATGGACTAGGGCAGATAGAGATAATAATTTCGACATTACTATGGGATCATCTGACTCAGCTCAGGTAACGGACCTTGTGGGCCTATTTATAATTAATTCGCTGCATAGAAAAATACCTGGTGTAACCGGAGGATTATATCGTGATGACATGCTTTTACTTATTGAAAATATTAACTCTGAACTAAATAGAAAAAGAAAACAAATTATACAATTTTTTAATTACCTTAATCTAAAAATAGAAATAGAGAATAACCATAGAATAGTCAATTTCCTAGATGTAACACTAAATCTCAACACATGCCTTCATTATCCATTTCACAAACTAAATGAAAACTTGAATTATGTCAGTTTTAACTCTAATCACCCCAGATCTGTTAAAAATACTATAGTGAACTCTGTTCAAGAATTTCATCTAATAAAAATATTTTCGACGAAAAAGCGCAGTATTACAATGAAGCATTAGCTAGAGCAGGATATAGTGATAAAATTATGTACATCGATAATAATAGGCAAACTAACCAATATAACAACAATTTTAATTACGGTAACAACTTTAACAACTATAATAGAAAACATTACAATAATTCTAAAAGCCAGAAAAGAAATAGAACTAGAAATATATTATGGTTTGCTCCCCCTTTCTCACTAAATATTAAAACCCCTATTGCTAAACTATTCTTTAAAGCTTTTGACACACGCTTCCCTAGAACACATAAATATTACTCAATTTTTAATAAACACACTATAAAATTAACTTACTCCTCCACCAAAAATTTAGCACAAAATATTAATAGAATTAATAATAGGAATTTAAAACCTAACCAAAATACCAATAATAACCCAAACAATATTCAATTAAATACTGTAGAAATAAATCTAACTGTCCGTTAAATAACAATTTAAATTCATTTAAATATGTTGGTTCCACCTCGACAGAATTTAAATTTCGCTTCAATAATCATAAAAATTCTTTCACAGATCCAAACAAAAAATCTTCAACGTCGCTATCTAGCCTACTATGGGACCTAAAACGAGATAATATTAAATATTCGATGAATTGGTATGGTATGTCGTATGTGAATCGCAATGATCACGTCTAACCTACCAAATATGTGACGGTAGCTAGTTAAGCTCTATGCGTATACGCAGAGGTAGACTTTCTTTCTCACTCGCTTGAAATGTTAAGGAGTTAAAAAATATGAGAATGTGTCTATATGTGTAAATGTGTGTGTCTGTGTGAAAAAATGTGTATGTGTAAATGTGTGTGTTTGTATGTGTGTGTGTGTTATAATTGTTTCTAGATCGGGCACAAGGCCAATAATTTGGGGCAGGGGAAAGTCTATTAAATCGACCCCCAGTGCGTTACTAGTACTCAGTTCCGGATTTACCATAGTCTTTAGGTGTGCTTAAGCAGCGGGCCCTGTTGTCCAGAGTGACCCATCTTCCTGCCAAAAAATGTGTTTGCTTCCTCCAGAGCCTCAAGTAAAGGGCCTCATAATTTAACTAGTACAGGGCCTCATTTGTCCTAAACCTGGCACAGCTGGTACTTTATTTTATCGACCCCTGTTAGGATGAAAGGCAAAGCTAACCTCAGCAGGATTTGAACTCAGAACGCAAAGGGACGTAACTCTGTGCCGCAAAACACGTTGGACGCTCTCCCGATTCTGCCAATCTACAGTTCTTATAATAATTGTTTCTACTTTTGGCACAAGGCCAGAAATTATCCAAGTACATTACCCCGTAAGAATGAAAGGCAAAGTTAACCTCGACAGGATTTGAACTCAGACCATAAAGGGGCGTAACTATGCTACAAAGCATGTCGTCCGACCCTCATGGTTCCTGATTTCGGCACGAGGCCTACAGTTTTTTAGGGGGGGGAAAGGAAAGTCGTTTTAATAGACCACAGTGTGTTACTGGTACTTTATTTTATCGAGCTCCTAAAGATGAAAGGCAAAGCTAACCGTGGCAGGAATAGTGAATCCCAGTTGATCCATGAACTTTTAAACAAGACCAGCTGTGCCTGGAGCTATGCAGATGACTACATACGCATAATGGATATCGTGCCTGGAGCTATGCAGATGACTACATACGCATAATGGATATCGGGCCCACACGGTCACCAGTACTGTTCATCCTGTTGTATGTATGTAAATATCCGTGCGCGGGATATCCCTGAGTACATTTTCTTGACCATCAATTGTTAATCGATTGTTTGTTAATTAGGCAGGAATATACCATTGTGTCTGTGCTAATCCTATGTGTTGCTGTGTGTGTGTGTAAAGTATCCGAGCGCGGGATATCCCTGAGCTAATTTTGCCTGACTGTTAATAGTGTTTTGATTACTTGTTAATTAGGCAGGAATATATATTATTATGTCTTTGTTAATCCTGTAACAATAATTTTATAATTTTTTGTGATAATACATTGTTAAATTACTGAAGCTACCTTATACCTTCTTAAAAATACTAATAAACGCATATCTCTGATGATATGGGATCGATTGTGCATTGGATATCGAATGCTCTACTAAATATATAATATTATAGATGTAGCGAGATCTAGGCAAATAGATGTCTATTGAAACGTACGTAAGAACCGAATAAATCTCTTTTACTGCATCTTTCTGTTCTTTTTAATTCTTTATACACGCCCCGGAATATAGCTAAACTGGAATATACACCTTTTTTCTGCATTTCGTTGAACACCACTCTGTTGTAAGCTGACATTCCACTACACGGTACATAACACTGTGTCCTGGAAAACATTAATGCACTCGTGCATAACCAATTATATATATATAGTTTAGCGAGGTTTTTTATATGAAATCGTGTGTCGAAACAGATATTGTTATACTTGGGGAACAACAACAACAATAACCGCAGTGGTAATAATGGAAATAGTACATGTAGCAACATCAACAAAAACAAGAAACATAATAATAGTAACAACCACAATGGTAGAAATAACAGTAACAACAACAACAATAACGGTGAAGTAAACAACAATACATCTAGCAATCATAACAATAATAATGCTAATGATAGAAACAACAACAACCACCATGATAACAATAATAGCAACACACACAACTATGACGATAGATATAATGACAACCCCTTAGAGAAACTATTTTTCAACCCAGCTGACAAAACATATAAGATGGGTAATATCTATTCTACGAGGTTACCCTTTAATAAAAGAGTTTGCATACCACAGCAAATAGATGACGAGACGGAGGCACAGTTCACCATAGCTAGAAATAAGATTAGACAAGTAGTAGACAGGTATACTATGAGACAGAGCAGACCAGAGGCCCAACAACTTGGGAGAAAACCTGTAGAAGGCTTGGTTAGCCTCAAGCAGCGCACAAGGGATGGTGAGGTAGTGTGTCTACCCACAGATAAGTCTGGTAGGATGTCAATAGATAACATGCCGAACTACATCGAGGCTATGCAACCCCACATCACCAACACGAGCGAAGTTGCACAACAAACACACGATGGGAGAGAAAAAATCCTCAACGCTCACATGATGTGGACTGACATCCTAAAGCCAAGCAGACGCACTGCCAACAACTTCCAGGCGTCTAACAATGGCATACCACCCTTTTATGGGCTCCGCAAAGACCACAAGACAGTCGACGACCCGACAACAGGACCACCAACAAGACCCGTATGCGGAGCTAATATAGCTAACAACTACAGGATCTCCTACTTCCTCTCAATGGTTATACGCCCCATAATCAAGATGTCCCCAGATGTATGTGAAAGTACAGAGGACCTCCTCAGCAGAATCAGTGAGTGCAACAAAAACAGGAGCCTATCCAACTGCATAATAGGCAGCATGGATGTGGTGTCACTGTACCCATCCATTAACATTGATTTTGCTGTGAAAAGATGTGTGGAGATGATCAATGAGAGTGAGGTGGAGTTCTGCGACGTCGACACAGACGAACTGGGCCTCCTACTTAGACTTACCTACGACACTGACTACCTAGACAGCCATGACCTTAGATGTTTCTGCCCTAGTAGACCTATAAGAGGTAGACCCCCCCACCATAACCTCAATGGCAAAAAAGACTCCCATAGGAAGGTGGATTGGGTGGACCAAAGCTATACGGACCCCCCAAAACACTGATCAGGTAAGAAAAATGGTCGCACATGCAATAGGGGCTAGTATCAAAACTACCCTAAAGAGCCACATATTCAAGTTCAATGAGAAAATCTACACCCAAAATGAGGGAAAAGCCATCGGCGTCAGCATAGCTTGTGATGTTGCCAACCTTTTCATGGTAGGTGGGAAAGGAGACTTAAAGATCTCCCTAATGAAAGCTCCATAGACCTCATCATGTACTCTCGTTATGTAGACGATATCAATATAGTTATAAGAACACCCCCACTAGAGAGCACTAACAAGTTTGATTTAGAACGTAGCACGATGGAAAGCATCCAGCAGATAGCTAATTCCATACACCAGAGTATAACTGTAACTATCGACTTCCCTTCCAAACACCCTAACAATAGACTACCTGTATTAGACACAGAACTCTGGATTAACACTATAGACGAGAGAGCCCAAATTCTCCACTCACACTATGCTAAACCTATGGCCTCCAAATACCTGATACTCAAAAACTCAGCAATGTCCAGTAGTGCTAAGTTTAATATTCTGATCGCAGATTTGGTACGAGTGATGAAGAATGTGTCCAGCATGTGCGACCCAACAGAAATGGAAAGACACATCCAACACTTCATCAACCGCATGCAGTTCTCTGGCTACAACCAAAGAGACAGAGTCAGAGTATACGAAGGAGCCATGGAAAAGTATAAGACCCTCATAGAACTGGACATGAAAGGAATTTGCCCACTATACAGGAGCAAATCATGGAATAGCTTAGATAGGGCTAGACATAAGATAGGGAAGGCCACATCATGGTACGACAACCAGAGATATCAGAGTGTCATGTTTGTGGACGGCACCCCTGGAGGGAAATTAGCTAACCAGTGTAGAAAGGCCCTGAGAAAGACCCACTTAAAAATAAAGGTGGTAGAAAAGCCAGGAACCACCATAAAATCCCTGATCAGCAAAACCTACCCTTTTAAGAAAACCCACTGTACCAATAGGAAATGTATCATATGTAAGGTGAACCCCCGGATAAACTGTAAAACTAGAAACGTAGTCTATAGCATAAGATGTACAGAGGGTACTTGCAGAAACATGACAACAACATACATAGGTGAGACAGCTCGTAGCATAGGTGAAAGGATAGACCAACACTTGGGGGAACTAAAAGGACGAAAAAACGGGTCAGTACTATACGAACATGCTAGACAACATAGAAATTAGAATAATATCTAAACATAGGAATGACCCAGCAGATAGGCAAATCAGAGAGGCCAGTGAAATAGAAATTAGAAGACCAAAGCTAAACAGAAAGAATGAGTGGAACAACACCCAAACAAACAACACTGACCTAAGAGAAGTATAAATAAGTAAATAAAATAAAATAAGATAAATAAATACATACACAAGCACAATAACAACAAGCACATAAACAAACACTAGTCACACAACAGACACAACACTATACACACAGCACACATAACACTATACACACACGCAAACGCATGCGCAAAGAAGACAAAATAAAATAAACAAACAAGCAAATAAATAAATAAATATATAGACAGACTGAATAAAAAAATGGCGTAGACATACAACACAACAGGAGGAAAAAAATATAACACCAGTGACGATGTTGCAGATGTGCAACGAAAGATTTATGTAAATTATGTAAACTATATATATGTGTTTGTGTCTATATTGTATCTGTATTATTTTTGACCGTCGGTCAGTCAATGGCAACATTGAGGACCGAGTAAGTTAGATCGCAGATATAAAAGACAGCGAGAAGCGAAAACCAACCAAACAGTGAGTGTGTTCTGTTATTAATTCTGGCAATATTACGCAAATATGACCCTCCCCAAGTATAACAATATATATATATATATATATTAATAGACGAACGAATGAAGTCGTTTATTTCGTATTCGCCTCATTCGGGAAACCTCTGGTAATGAGGTAATTATATTGTATTGATTTTTATACATTAAATTTTGCTCTGATACTGACATAGAGCACTCTTCATTTCTATGACCTTTTCTGTTTCCAACGGAAATTTCAATACTTATAAAGCTCCCAAGGGAATGATCGCAGCATATTCTACATCGTTATGAGATTGGCACCTTCCAGCCCTTTTAAAGTCGAGCACTCTTCAGTTATAGGATTTTAAACCAATACCGAACATGGATAAATACCCTTTGGACTACTCTGTAAAGAATATCCCAACACCTAACACTCTCTACACGAAAATACTGATAGACAAAGTAGAGAAGGTTGTTAAAAGAATGAGATGGAAAGCTTTGATTCTCGATGGACAATTTAACACGGATTCTACGGAATATTTTGACATCAAAACTCACAAATACCCGCAAAGAGTAAAAGATATGACCGCCTTTGAATTAGACCTAGTTAACCTTATCAACAACATCATTTTTCGTAAGTACTCTAACCCCTTTCAATCTAAATTATCTAATGATATTTCTACTTTCAAATCTTCTAATAAGTTCATCTTCTCTGATAAAACTAAAAACCTATATGAAGTTAATAATAATTTACACGACCAACTATTAATAGATAATATCACCTCTAAATACCAAATAGCTAATATAAATACGTACCATAATATAAATAAGGAAGCTAAAGAATTAGCTGTTTCTTTAAAAATAGATAATAGGACAGGAAAACTTGCTAAACGTTCTGCGTATATCACCCTTAAAGATCATAAACCCGACTTTATTAATCGTCCTAGTTGTAGATTAATCAACCCTGCTAAGACTGATATTGGTCTTGCCAGCAAAAAAATTTTAAATAAATTAAATACACACATTAGAAGTAAGTCTAAATTATTCCAATGGATAAATAGCTCTTCCGTAGTACATTGGTTTAATAATATTAAAAACAAAATCAGTTCTAGATTCACCCAATTTGACATTGTAGATTTCTACCCATCTATTACTCAGACCCTTTTAGTGAAAGCTTTAAATTTCGCTAGAGGGTTCACTAATATCTCCGATATTGAAGAGAATGTCATCTTGCATGCTAGGAACACTCTACTTTTTAATGATAATGACACTTGGGTAAAAATATCTAACCCAGAGAACCCATTCTATGTCTCAATGGGCTCTTATGACAGTGCCGAGGTTTGTGATCTGGTCGGCCTATTCCTCTTACATACACTTAAAGAAAAATTTCCTAACCATATTTTTGGGCTTTATCGCGATGATGGTCTAATACTTTCCCATACCACCATAGGCCATAACTTAGATAGATTAAGGAAAGACTTAATAAAAACCTTCGCTAGTTTTAATCTTAAAATTACTATTGACACTAACCTTTCCAACATAGATTTCCTAGATATAAACCTAGATTTGCCTACTGCTTCGTATAAACCATACCATAAACCTAATGAAAACTTAAAATATATAAATAAAGGATCTTGCCATCCACCTATAGTTTTTAAAAACCTTATCCCTAATATTAGCCGTAGGATCTCCACCCTCTCTTCCTCAGAAGCTATTTTTAATAAGGCATCCCCCTACTATAATAAAGCCCTCCAAAATAGCGGCTTTAGCGAACCGATTAAATACATACCTAACTACACTAACTCTATTAAACATAAAAATAGGAAAAGAAAAATAATCTGGTTCACACCCCCCTACTCTCTAGCAGTTAAAACTAATGTAGGCAAAACATTCCTAGAACTCCTAGATAAACATTTCCCTAGAACACATAGATACTATAAGATCTTTAACAGAAACTGTGTTAAAATTAGCTATTCCTGCGGTCCCCCTATTAAGTCCTATATCCTCAACAAAATATCACCTAGAGAAAATCAAACTTGCTCCTGTAGAATCAAAAGTGAATGCCCATTACAAGGTAAATGCAACACCAAAGCCATTGTATATGCGGCTAAAGTGACAACCATCAGCAACAACCATCCAGCCACCAGTGAACGATATGTGGGTATGACGCAAGACAGATTCAAAACGCGTTATTACTCACATGTCGCATCCTTTCGACATCCAGAAAAAAGATTTACAACAGCTCTGGCTAGCAGAATTTGGGATTTGAAAGACCAAGGCATCCAATATAAACTAGATTAGTCAATTTTGAACCAATCTAAAGAATATGCTAGAGGAACAAGAAAATGCACGCTCTGCATAAATGAAAAATTTTGGATATTGCAAAATCTAAAATCACCAAAGACCTGCCTGAACACAAAGATGGAAATTTTCACCAGTTGCCCACACATGAAATCACACCGGCTTTCCAGCTCATATAAACTTAACACACTTTCAGATACTTATCCTCCATTAACTCTTATTATTCTTTTTAACTACCCTTTCTGACTTACTTTCATTTTTATCCTTGTCAATAATTTCATTTATTTTTACTTCACATCCCCTCCCCCCTTTATTCTCCGATCCACTTTCTATTTTTTACTTCCCTTTTTCCTCCACTAACTGATTACACATGTCTTTTGTGTTTTTCAATCCAGATATATTTTTCATTTTTATTTTTATTTTTATTTTATTTTTGCGCAGCCTATCTTACAATTTTATATTTGTACTTATTTATCCCACAAGTTTTTTACACCCTGTATCAATATGGCTGAACGCCTTAATGTGTGTATACTTTTTATATATGTACATGAGTGACTACGTATGTGCGCGCGCGTGCGTGTATATATATATATATATATATATATATATATATGTGTGTGTGTATATATATATGTGTGTGTGTACATGTGTTTGTGTGTGTGTGTATGTATATATTATGCGTATGTGTACGTGTCTTTATATCCGTGTTTTTGACATCTCGGTTTTATGTTTTGTTCCTTTTTTCTTTCCCCCCCCCCCTCCTTTTTTTTTACTTACTCAGTTTCATGCGTGGGCATGCAAACAGGTTTATATGCGTGAGTATAAGTGTGTGTGTGTGTGTGTACGTATGGATGGATGTGTAAGTGCGCGTGTGTATATAAGCATAATTATTTTTACATTTCTTTTGTGAGACACGCTTGTCTGTGTATGTATGTATGTACCCCCTTTTTTTGTTTTCTTTAATTTTTTCTTTCTAATTTATCCTTATTATATTTTTATAAATATATCGAGACTGATACTTTTCTTTTAATTATTACACGCCCTTACCTCCTTTCTTTCCGCATCTAAGTGTACGAGTGTGCAGGCGTTTTATGCGCGCGCCTTCATATTCATATATTTATGATGTAACTATTCTGTCTGTAGATTACAGACATATAGATACATTTGCCCTAAATTTTAGAATTACACACACTTTCTCACTATACATATACATGTGCGCATATACATATATGCACATCTGTGAGCGTATATACATACATATACACACACCTAACTATATTTCTTGATAGATTTTTATATATTTCAATTTCTATTTCATTTATCTATATCTTTTTTTGATTTTCTTGAGTTTTTCTAAGTATTTACCCATGTTTTATATTGCCTCGTCTGACGAACGAATGAAGTCGTTTATTTCGTATTCGCCTCATTCGGGAAACCTCTGGTAATGAGGTAATTATATTGTATTGATTTTTATACATTAAATTTTGCTCTGATACTTACATAGAACACTCTTCATTTCTATGACCTTTTCTGTTTCCAACGGAAATTTCAATACTATTAATATATATATACAAATGCGATGTCATCTCAGGCACCGAGGATTGCAAAAAAACTTACATCGGCATGACCTCCAACAACTTTAAGACCCGTTGGTATGCCCATACCCACTCCTTCAGAAGACCGGATAAATCAAATCAGACAACACTCGCCTCCTACGTTTGGGACCTCAAAAGGAACTCCACCCCCTTCACGCTTAATTGGAAAATACTCCAGAAAGCGCGCTCTTACAACGGAGGACACAAGGGCTGCGACCTTTGTATTTCAGAGAGCTACGAAATTTTATTCGCCAAGGGCCCGCTACTGAACAAACTCTCTGAACACTGCCCGAACTGCATGCACAAGAACTTTGCAACTTTCAAACACTTTAAGCCAGTGTTAAAGCCCAATGGCTAAAAACGACCTCCCCCTATTGGCCCCTATACCTCCTCCCCACCCTACCCCCACTCCTCCTCAACCTGAAATACGGCCACTATGGTTATGTGAGTACCTCTTTCGTATCTACATTTTCTGCCTGTAGAGGTGTCTTTATGTGCTTGCGTATATGCGTATATTTATTGAGTACCTATTTATTTGTATGTGTATACATTTGTTTGTAAGTGTGTATATGTATGTGTGTGTGTATATATATATATATATATATATATATATGTTTGTGTGTATATGTGTTTTATGTGTGTATATATGCGTATATATATATATTTGTATGTGTGTGTGTGTATGTATGTATGTGTGCGTGTGCGTGTGTGTGTGTATATATATGTAAAGTTATATTTAAAATTGTTGGGTTACAACTAGTAAATATTTATAACTGATATAAAAGCACTCAACAAATATTTGGAGTATATTTACAATATTAAATAAATGGAAAACTATATTTATAAAACCATATTTATTTCATTATATATATTTCGGGGATATCATATTAACAATATGCTATGCCTTCATCAGACAAAATACAATATAAACAGTTTTATAGATAAATAGATTCGACATACCGTAATAAACACCGACTTCATTTGAAGAGGTTTATTACGGTATGTCGAATCTATTTATCTATAAAACTGTTTATATTGTATTTTGTCTGATGAAGGCATAGCATATTGTTAATATGATATCCCCGAAATATATATAATGAAATAAATATGGTTTTATAAATATAGTTTTCCATTTATTTAATATTGTAAATATACTCCAAATATTTGTCAAGTGCTTTTATATCAGTTATAAATATTTACTAGTTGTAACCCAACAATTTTAAATATAACTTTACATGTATCTTGCTCCAATACTGTTGAGCGCTTTATATTATAACTGGAAAAATGGAATTCTTTAAGATTACTTCCTCTCTAAAAGACATACCTCTACCTAGAAACAAAGACTTTGTAAAACAATTAATAGATAAATCTGACTCTTTTATAAGGAGAATCAGGTGGCGTGCATTCCACTTTGATAAATCTAATGCAGACGAAAATATCTCGGACTTAAACAAAGTTTTCAAATCTAAAAGAAATCCACCCCCTAACAAACTTTTATCTGACTTTGAAAACGATATAATTTCTATCATACAAGGGGTCAAATTCAAGAGAAACTTTAAAGGCCAGGAATATCTGAAAGGCATTAAGGATAACATTGAGAGCTTAGAGAAAACTGTGAAGATCTTGGTGAAATCTGACAAGACCAACAACCTCTATGGAGTGCGGAAAGACATGTATAATGGCCTCATACTGAAAGAGCTGAGGAAAAAGTACAAGGTAAGGCCGAACTTGAGAAAATGAATGTCGAAGCATCTTGTATAATGCACGAGTTGGAAATTGAGAACAGAACACAACCTTTCGTGCCCAGGAAACCGAAGATCAATATGAAGGACCACAAGAGGAATTTTGAAAATGACCTGCCAGTTAGATTGATCGCACCTTCAAAATCGGACCTGGGCAAATTAAGCAAAAACATTCTTGACAGGGTGATACAGCAAATTAAGAACTTGGATTGTGTATCTAACCTGAGCTTGTGGAAG
>OZ024764.1:583811-671311 GCA_964016885.1 Eledone cirrhosa | reverse complement strand
TTTCTCTCATTTTTCACTTTTCTCCTATTTCTTACTCACTTCCTACCTCGAGATTTCCCATCTGCATTGTTGTGGCTTTCTAAATTACATATTTTACATATTTCACAATGCTTCAAGCAAATTTTAACACCCTCTTATCATTACACCTGAGCCAGGACTTGTTTGCACCCATAAGGGACTTATTCAGACTATCGGAGAATCCTGCCAAACTCGGTTGCCAAATTACTTTCTTAAAACGCTGCCTAAAGAACAACATCATTCCAACCACCATCAGGAATATACATCTACCCGAATGTTTACGATTACCATCCTTCGAAAACACCATCCGCCACATTCAACGCACGTGTATCAAGAAAATACTACGACATAACCACCATCAACTGCGACTCCATATACAAACGCTCTCCGAGCACATAGATCGTATAGCTCCAACCCTCACCCCTGACCACCAGGTCCAGAAAATACGTGAAGCTATTGATCAATGTTACCACACCTGAGTCAAATACGATAAACAGCGCCTTATACGGAAATACGAATGGACTGTAAACAAATACTACAATGACAACATCCGCTCCCACAGACGGACCGACTACAACCACACCAGGGGCAACAGCGATACAACACCCTCTGCTACACTCCCCAACAGCGATCTACCTACCAACGATGCGTCACACCTCGTTACCGACCTAACCGGTACCCTCACCAACGACGAACTCGAGCTCTCCAACATCTTAATGACGACAGCCTCTACTCGAAAGTCACAGGGACCTCCTCGACTCTAATCGAGGAAGGCATTAACACCATATGGACTAACATCTGTGTCCAACGACAACTGCCAAAGAAGGTAAAAAATAACATAACGACTAGAAACAGCAAACTACCCACCTACCACCTGGTGAAAACCCATAAACAAGGACCTGATTTGAAAATCAGGCCCATTGGCTCTGGCGTGGAGGGCCCACTTTACAAAATATCGTGGCTGTTCTCCACACTACTGAAACCCATTCTACACACACTACCAGCCCACGTCTGCAGCTCAAAGGAGGTCTTGGAGCTACTACACCATTTGGCACCCAACACCAGAAAGGACAACGGATATGCCTTCAGTCTTGATGTGGTCGCCCTTTATACCTCCGTTCCAGCATCCCCAGCCGTCGACCTGTTAACCGAACGAGTCCGATCATCTAACTTACACTACTTCGGACTCACACACACGGACATCCACCAACTCCTCTCCTTCGTTGTGGATAATGCATTCTTTAATTTCCTCGGCCACACGTACAAACAGATCTCTGGGCTACCTATGGGCTCTAGTCTGTCCGGCATACTTGCGATCTCGTACATGGACCACCTGGAACGCAAGGCACTCAACACCTGCCAACCCAACGCCGTCGCCTTCTACTCCAGATACGTTGATGACATCCCGATACTTACTTCTTCCCGGGAGATGGCGAATGAAATTCACCAAATCTTTAACGACACTGACCATCACGTCGATTTCACCATCGAACACCCTAAAGAAGACGGGTCACTCGCCCTCCTCGGCTTCCATATCAACATCTCGGAAGAAGGAGACATAAACACCACCTTCTACCGCAAGGCAGCGTGCAAGGACTTATTTGTGCATTACAACTCAGCCCTCCCCAACAATGCTAAGAGAGGCTATGTCCTAAATGAACTTACACGGATCACTAATATATGCAGCGACCCGATGGGTGGCCTCACCCATACCACGCAATTCTGTAATCTACTCAAGTCTAATGGATATCCCAAGCGACTGATTAACAGAATTACAGACCCCAGACCCAATAGACAGACACCCACTAGAAACCTAGATAAATACAAGTGCTTCTTTAAAATCCCTCATCTGATTGAATATACCACGAACGCCATCCGCAGGGCGGGACTTGATATACATTTGGCCCACACAGGACCTTCGTTTGAATTTTCCCCATAACGTCATTCCTATGTTTTAACAATACAACAACTTTCTCTGGCTTAGCCTGTTCCCCCCCTTTTGGAACTTTCCCTCCGTTGATGGGCGTGAGCCCAAAATATTGGGATTAAATCTCCACTACGGTAATCCTTCTACCTTTGTTTTGTTTTCGTTTCTCTCATTTTTCACTTTTCTCCTATTACTCACTTCCTACCTCGAGATTTCCCATCTGCATTGTTGTGGCTTTCTAAACTACATATTTTGCCTGCAACCTTCCCAGCATATGCTCCTGCTTGTGATACGGATACACCTTGTTAACCAATTAATTCTTGCCTGAGTGCTCAACTCTATGAATGCACATCTGTGTATTGAACTTTGGAGTGTGAACTTTTTGGGATTGCCCAACCGCTCAACTCTATGAATGCACACCTGTGGATTGAACTTTGGAGTGTGAACTTTTGGGACTGTCCAACCTGGGATGTTTCCATTGCATTGTAATGTTCCACTCAATCTAGTGCGGACATAGCATCTGTTCATAAAAAATCTCATTCGAACACTCTATTGTTGAACTGCGGCTAACTGCAACACCTAAGGCGTTCGTGTGCTCCTGATATATTCCATATATCACCATGAGTCAACACTAGTGTCACCTTAGGATTTCTATAATAATATTATTATTACATGCCCTAATAATTACCATCTTGATTACCCTTATTACATCTTTTTACCCCCAGTTACATTTTTATAAATATGCATTACTTGGACTGATATGTGTATATATATATATATATATATCCTTATATATACGTCTCTTTTATATATATTTTTGTATATATTATATGTTGTACGTATATCACTTGTTGAACATAGCTTGATAGCTTATGCATTTGCCAGTCTTATCTTTACCCACACCTTCCTTTATGGTGTATATTTTACTCCATTTTTTTTGGTGTATTGTTTTATTTATCTTCTGGTGTATATTTTACTTTACTTTATTTTATTTTATTCTATTTTATATTTTATCTTTTATCTATTATCTATTTCTTATCTATTTTTTATCTATCTCTATCTCTTAACTTGTGCCCATCCGTCTATGATATGTTATTTGTATTAGTGTATACTGTATGTGTTGCATACGGGTGCTCATGCTTATGCGTATACTTGTATGTAGCTGTATGTTAACGGAACCCTGCCCAACTGTGAGTGATAACATTTCTTATTTTTCATTTTTATTTTTATTTTTCTCTTTTCTTATTTTACTCCTTTTACTTTACTCTTTAAACTCCTCCCAACTTATGGTATCCCCACATATATTCTTCTGTTTTGGCTTTGTCAATGCTTGTATACTATGTATTTACTCTTTATGCTCTGAAGAGTCCCACTTCTAGTGTGGACGAAACACTGTTAGAAATTAAAGATATACCTATGTTCTAAGCGCTCTTTGTTGTTAATTGTATTACGGCTCTGTCCTCTGACATTGAGCTAACCATATACTGCCTATTTGATAAGTGGAGTGTTACACACTCCCAATTCTCTCCCTTATATATTTTATATATATATGTATTTTATGTATTTTTCATATTTCCTAATGTTTTGAATGTTTCTTTTTGACCTTTCATTTTTTCTCGATTTTGGCTGTTCGCTTTTCACTGTACGAGGGTACATTAATTGCTGTTTTGATATATATATTTTTTAAAATTTTAAACGTTTTACCATGAATGTGCCACATTTTCCCGCCTTTACTGGAAAACCTAAGATGTGGTTTGCCCAGTTACAGGCGTATTTTACGGTCTGTAAGACCGAGTGACCAGTGCCTCGCTGTCGTGATTAGCGGACTTCCCCCTAATCTAGCAGATTCGGTCCAAGACCTAATTACAGAGCCCCCCCCCCCCCCCCTCTGACTTAACGTATGAGTTTTTGAAAAGCGAGATTTTGAGGAGGAATTGTGAGTCGGTAGAGAGTCGTTTTCGGTCATTGATCGAGGACGAACGATTAGGTGGCAGGACCCCTACCGCTTTTCTCCGGCATTTGCGGGATTTGAGTGATTCCCGAGATCAGGATAGCCCTTTCCTGAAGCAATTGTTCTTCTCTCAAGAGGTACAGGTGATCCTAGCCCATATGCTAGAGGTAAATACCCTCGATCACATTGCTGTCTCTGCTGACAAAATTGTAGAAGTGACGAAGAGAGACACTTCGAAGCCAAAGTACGTTGCTTCCTCTTCTCTTCCTCAATCACGCTCATCAGAGAGTGATGAGAAATTAATAACCACAATGGAAGCCATGACTCGTCAAATGGCGGAGTTGTGCCAGGAATTCAGGTCTTTTGGACGGCAGAGGAGCCGCTCATGACGTTATTCAACTCCTCGCCACCGTAGCCCTTCCAACACACCAAAAACACCATATTGTTATTACCATGACAGATATGGTAAAAAAGCTGCCCATTGTAGGCCTCCTTGTGCTTACGAGGGAAAAGACGACCAGAGTCACTAACGGCGGATAGTGCGCTCTGCGAAACAACATCCAACCGCCACTTTTTCATTGAGGACCTGCTGTCAGGTAGAGCTTTTCTGGTTGACACAGGTGCAGTTTGTTCAGTATGGCCCGTGTGTTGTATGAAGGAGACTCCCCCTGAGACACCTATTGAGTTGCAGGCAGTAAATTGTTCGCCGATTCGAACAAATCTCGCTACCTTTGCAGTTTCGTAATCTGCCAAATTGTGCAAAATTGCTTTTCTCCCTGACAGAAATTTTGAAAAATTGTCGGAGGAAGAACAGCAAGACGAAGGCCGTCATGGACGATCAGTGTGCAACGAGATGCAAAACTGTTTGAGCTCAGCTGCAATTAGTATTCTCGTGTTGCGGTGCCTGTTTAAATCCAGGTGGATTAAGCGCTGTGAGCTGCTCGCATGTGACAGCATCTCAACCAGGTGAAAAGGGACTCGCAGAATATTACGTTTGAAGAACATATACCAAGAACAACATGTTGGTGTGTGACAAAGAAATGTGTGCATATGCAGGCATGTAAAACAGCAAAGAATGTGAATGAACAAAAACCATGAGCAAGCAAATAGCAAAAGAGCACAAAACAAGTAAATGCATTCTACAAAGAAATATGTGAATGTAACAAACTGATAATTCAAAGTCAATCTAAGGGAGCAGAGAAATTGCTCAATAAGTTCAAAGTTTTTCAAAGTCAAATAGTTCACATATCACCAGTGTACAGACTTTCTGACACTAGTTCTATCTGAAAACTGAAAAAGAAGTTTGTTAATGCAGGACCAGGTGAGTAGTGACAGGCATGACCTCATAGCCAGAGTCTTCCAGCAGAAACTCAAGAAATTGATGTGGCTACTGAAAGACGGCAAAATATTTGGTGGTCTTAATGCATGGATGTATACCGTGGAGTGGCAGAAGCGGGGACTACCACATGCTCACATCCTTATATGGTGCAAGGACAGGGGCCCGCAATCCACCTTTTTGTCTATTTTGAGTGAAATCGGGAGATGGGGTTGCATTTTATGCACGCGTGAACAATTTTTCCTTTTGAGTTTTTTGACCCGGTTTTTTGCTAATTTGGGTAGAAACGAGTCTAAATTTTGTTGACGTGCTCGAATCATTTCGAAATTGGGTCGAGAGTGAAGCTCGAGGTCGAATCTCCACTTCGTATATAGAGAGACAGGAATAACAGGTCTTATAGTAACATTACCTTCCCCTTCCTCCTTCTTTAGAGAGAGAGAGAGAGAGAGAGGAAGATAGAGAGAGAAGTTTTGGGTGTCACAGAAATATTACATTCCCCTCTCCACTTTGGTCAATGAGCGAACCACTGTTACTATAGTAACATTACCTTCCCCCTCCCCCTTTATTGAGCGAGGAATATAGAGAGAGAGACGTTGTTGGTGTTACAGTAACATTACCTTCCCCTCTCCACTTACTTTGGTCTTTGAGACCGAGGGAACCACTGTTGCTATAGTTACAGCTTCACGTGACACAAACCAGTTCCTGCCAGTTCTGACCACCTGGCACCAGTTGAGTCAGTTTTTGCTTTCTTTCGGATGAGAAGTGGACAAATTTTCGCCTTGAATCAAAAAAAAAAAAATGTCCTGTACGGCTGGAGGTGGCAGCTTTTATTCTGTTTTGGCAAGACTGCTATCAAAAAATTCTGCAGACTCTTATCGTTGATTTGAGTGACCTGCAAAGCTTTGGTTTTCAAACGCTACACTTGTTACTTGGTTAGGCTACTGTGTAGGCGTGTGCTTCACTCTCACTGCATTACATTTTGTGACCTCGCTTTCGGACTTTGCCATTCCCAGTACGTTTATTGTTGCTTAAAATTGTAACAATTTGTCACTTTTTTTTACTTTCCCCAAAATACTGCTCATCACCTTCGCTTTTTTGCCTTTGCTCTAAACCTGCTTCCCCTTTACTGTTTACTGTACTATTGCAACCATGCCACTGAAAAGAAAGAGTACCCTTAGCCGTAGGAAAACATCGTCTGTTGTTTAAAAAAAGAGGCGATTGAATGAGCAGCAACTGCGAAAGCTACCTACACCTGCAAGACGGCTTGACCAATGACGGGGATCCCCGAAACATTGGCAAGGTCTGCATCCTGCCTTCTACCTTCACTGGAGGACCTCGGTACATGCACGAGAGGACTCAGGACGCCATGACCTACCTGCGGGCCTACGGCCGTCCTGACCTCTTCATCACCTTCACGTGCAACCCGAAGGCGGATGAGATCACCCGAGAACTCCTTCCAGGGCAGTCATACCACCACCGCCTTGACCTCATAGCGAGGGTTTTCGAGAAGAACATACAGAAAATGAAGGCATGTTGTGCAAAAGCCAACATCTTCGGCCCTGCTAGATGCCATACGTACACCGTAGAATGGCAGAAACGGGGCCTGCCTCACATTCATCTGTTACTGTGGCTGCAGAACAAGATCAACTCCAACAACATCGACAAATTTATCTGCGCAGAGATCCCCAACCCTGCCACCGACAAAGAATTCTTCGACGTCGTCACGACTTCAATGATACACGGACCCTGTTATCCGGGTTCTAACCATTTGTGTCAGAAAGACGGGATCTGTAGTAAGAGGTACCCTAGGAAATTTGTTTCAGAGACCCAGACAGGGCACGACGGCTATCCCCTGTACAGGCGCCGGTCGCCTGAAGACGGTGGTTTTACTGCCATTGTAAGAGGCAAGCAAGTCGACAATCGATGGGTGGTCCCCTATTGTCCACTTCTCACTTCGACGTTCCAAGCCCACATTAATGTGGAATTCTGTAGCTCAGTTAAATCGATTAAATATGTTTGCAAGTACGTCAACAAGGGCTGCGATTCCACCGCATTCGCCCTCCAGTCCAACCGGGACGAGGTCAGTGAGTACCTATCGGCCCGGTACATAAATTACAAACGAAGCGTTTCGGCGAATTTTTGGTTTTTCTATCCATGAAAGGTACCCCAAAATCACAAACCTGGCGGTCCACTTAGAGAACCGACAGCGGGTTTACTTTACGGCCGCAAATGCTGCTCAAGTTGCGGCTAACCCCAAAGAAACCACGTTAACCGCTTTCTTTAAGCTCTGTCACGTAGACGCTTTTGCAAGAACTCTAATTTACCCTCAGGTGCCGTCCTACTTCCCTTGGCGCCGCAATAGCTGGGTACGGCGAAAAACTGGTAAGGCAGTTGAATCGCATCCGGGAGTTAAATTTTCTGACTGCCTCGGTAGAGTCTACACGGTTCCCCCAACCCAACCTGAGTGCTTTCACCTGCGCATTCTTCTGCACGAGGTCAAGGGGCCGCAAGGTTTCTTTGACTTAAAAAGAGTAAACGGGGTACTTTGAAACACTTTTCGAGAAGCCTGCTTTAGGCTTGGTCTCTTGGAAGATGACTCCCAATGGGACTCGCCGATGGTGCTCTGCTGAAATCCCCACAGAAATTAAGGGAACTGTTTGCCTTTTTGCTGCACAATTGTGGCTTAGCTAACCCTTCAGCCCTTTGGCTGAAGTACAGGGACGATTTGTGCGAGGATTTCCTCCGCACAGCCAAACGGCAAAATCCGTCTTTAGAAGTGGGGTTCACCGAAATCATTTACAACCAAGGGCTAATTTCCATCCGAGAAGAGCTCCTTCAACTAGGGGGGAATGACTTGCCAACATACGGCTTGCCAGCCGCCAGCAGGGAAAATGTTAGTGTGCTGGGTCCAGATATTCTGTTGGAGACATCTTACGATGTCGCCATGTTGACAACTTTCCTAGATGAAAATGAACGTAAGCTTCTTCCCGAGCAAAGGGTTGCTTATGAGACTGTCGTTGACAGTGAACTGGGTGGATTAGGTTGTGTCTTCTTTCTTGATGCCTCTGGCGGTACAGGCAAAACCTTCATTACCTCCCTCATTTCAATCAATCAACGCATAGTTTGTTTTAGAAATAACAATAGCATATAATGATAAAGAGGGAGAGAGAAACAAACAGACACACTAAAAGATGGATATATGTGTGTGTGTTTGTATTAGCGCGTTCAAACTCCATTTCGAAGCTGATTTTCATTTACTAAACTGTGACTTTCATTTGCAAATATTTTTCTAAACACTTACACACACATTGGTCTTACACTTTCAAACTAAATTTTTCTGTAAAAGTAACTTTCACCCTTTCTTTTAGACATAAAATGCCACCTAAAAAGAGAAGTCGCCTCAGTCGACATACCGCGTCAGCAGTGGCGCAAAAGGCTACTATAGCAAACGAGTCATCTGAGGAAAATGCTTCAAGACTTTCACAGACAGCCTTACGTTCAGCAGAATGTCGAGCCGCTGAAAGTTTCCAACAGCGCACCGCACGCCTAGCCAAAATGGCTTCATACCAGGCTTCTTCCAGGGCTTCAGAGAGCCGTGAACAAAGGTCGAAGCGCCTGGCTAGAAACGCTGCGACTAATGCTGCTTCCAGGTCTTTGGAACGTTTAAAACAACAAAATTGCAAGCCTTCGTTCCTTCAAATTTACTTTATTTCGAACTACAAGTTGATGTGCGGTTTGGCGTTATTCCACCACCTGCAAACAATGACGCTGACAACTTTGACAGGGATGTGCTGCTCAGTCTGCAAAACATGCTTCATGAGCACAACAGCTATATTCGCAGTTTTAAATACGCCTTGGAAACAGCTCCTTCACCAAACTTCACCATTGTCATCGATGCTGACAAAAGACCTTCTGGAGAGCACGCACGCCGTTATAACGCTCCTTCGTGCAATGAAGTGGCTGTAGTTCTCCATGGTGAACAGCACAATAAGCGAGACATAGTTCTTCAAAGCCGTGACAGTGGTCTTCAACGTATTAATGAGACACATCGTTCCTACGACGCCCTGCAGTATCCCCTTCTTTTTGCATACGGAGAAGACGGCTACCATTTCGGCATTCCTCTGCAAACCAAACGAGCCCACTGCTGCGACATCTAAAACTGTTTCATGTATGGCTTTGTACTCATACCGCTTCATGACGAGGCCTAATGATTTTAGCCCCCTGCACAGATCACGGGAACTGTTTCACCAGTTTGCCGTTGACATGGCTGCAAAGATGGAGTCGGAGAGACTGTGCTTCATAAAATTGAATCAGAAGCAGCTGCGCTCAGACTCCTACATCCATTTGTGTGACGGCATCAGGAATGACACAGACCCCCGGAACATCGGCAAAATGTGCATTCTACCCTCAACATATACAGGGGGGCCACGGTACATGCACGAGCGATCACAAGACGCTATGACTTTCGTTCGGCATTATGGGCGCCCCGATTTATTCATCACGTTTACGTATAACCTGAAGTGGGTTGAGGTAACGCGAGAACTTCTCCCAGGGCAGCAGTACTGCCAACGCCATGATATTATTGCCAGGGTTTTTAGACTGAAGCTGGCTAAGATAATTGATTTAATCAAAAGGGGGCAGGTTTTTGGGCCTGTTAAGTGCCACATGTATACTGTTGAGTGGCAGAAGAGAGGGTTGCCACACGCGCACATTTTGGTTTGGTTGGTCACCAAAATAGACCCTACAGTTATAGATGACATCATCGCAGCAGAAATCCGCGACCCCGCTGTTGACAGGCAGCTATACGACATTGTGAAGGCACACATGATGCACGGTCCGTGCGGTCCCGGTTTTCAAGAGTTCTCCTCATGCCACAAAAACCATGTGTGCACTAAACGATACCCAAAGAGGTTCATGGAGACAGACCGGCGGCGACGGATACCCACTGTACAGACGAAGGGGCCCTGAGAATGGTGGATTCACTATGACGTTACGGGGTCATTGTGTTGATAATCGGTGGGTGGTCCCGCACTGTCCATTTCTGATGAAAACTTTCAACGGTCATATAAATGTTGAGTTCTGTCATTCAGTAAAAATCGATAAAGTACATATGTAAATATGTTAACAAGGGTTCCGACACTGCCATGTTCAGCCTTCAAAAGGACAATAGCATGGACGAGGTGTCGCAGTACTTTTATTTATAAGGAGCTGCATAAAAATTAACAAAAGAAAACGCAGGATAATTTGGATCAAATCAATGAGGGCCTCAAGATAGTTTCGGATCTGGGTCTTGATAAGTATACCCAACCATATTACTCTAGGGAACTGAGTTTCACACTTAAGGATCATAAGGTAGACTTTATAAGTAATCCTTCTGTTAGACTTATCAGTCCCTCTAAGTCTGATATAGCTATAATTAGTAAGAAAATCCTTGACCTGATTATACCTACCGTTAGGGAAAAGGTTCATTTTAATCTATGGGGAAATACTGGGGATGTCATAGATTGGTTCTCTGGTATCAATAAACTTGAGTCTAGTAGGTTTATCCAGTTTGATATAGACGCCTATTACACGTCGATTTCACCTATCCTCCTTAATAAGGCCTTAATTATGGCCATGAGAATGTCTAGTCTTACGCGACCCCAGATAGATGTTATACTAGCCGCCCGTAGGACTATAATCAAATTCGAAGATACTCTTTGGACGCGTAAAAACACACCCAACAACTTTGACGTTACAATGGGTTCGAGTGATTCGGCCCAGGTAACTGACCTTGTTGGGCTGTTCCTCTTGAACGAACTGTATGTTAGCTTTCCGCACCTTAAAGGGGGACTTTATCGTGACAATACATTATTTGTGATAAACTCTAGCACTAATAATATTGAGCATAATAGGAAGAAACTTTATAAATTTTTTTAAAGTTTTAACCTTTCGATCACAATTGATAAGAATAATAGAGCAGTCAACTTTTTAGATGTGACATTAGACTTGGCCACTAATAGTTATAAACCCTTCCACAAGCCTAATGAGACACTCTCTTACGTTAATCCCAATTCCAACCACCCTAAATCTATGATTAGTTCTATAATTAATGGTGTATCTAATAGAATCTCCACACTCTCTAAGAATATAGGAATCTTTAATTCACATGCAGAGTATTATAATAACGCCCTAGCTAACTCAGGTTACTCTGGTAAAATACATTATAAGGAGGACAACCTTGAAATGACTCCGATTACCCATAATAACGTAATATCCCATAACATGGCCTTGAATGGGAGTAGAAAACATAGGAATCATAGAAATATTATAGATATATCCAAACCGAACCGTAAGTTTAACTACCGAAATAGTAGTCGGATTAGTCAGTCTAATGGTACGCATATCGAGATCAGTTCTAGGGAGCAGGATAGGCGCTCTGAACGTTCACCCAGTGGTAATGTTTTAACTGCTTCTAATAGTGTTAATTCAACTGATCCTCATATTAACCCTGATCCTATTAATAGGATACCAGATAACGGTAGAGATAGTAAAGGTAGGAATAGGAGAAGACTCAATACTTACTTTAACCCACCTTTTGATCATGAAGTATTAACTAATATCCCTAGGTCTTTCTTTTCTATCTTAGAGAAAAATTTCCCTCCTACTAATAAATATCATGGTATATTTAATAAAAACATAATTAAACTTTCCTTCTCTACCACCCCTAACATTAATTCTCATCTAGCTAGCACTAACAATAAGAAAATTAGGGATAGCTACTCCTCTTTGCGTACTACTAATCTAGATAGCTCTATTGATAACTTACCACCCGAGCAGATCTTATCTTCTAATAACCCTAGGAATAATCCATCGCGTAATCAGCTAGTCACTAGTACCTGGAAGTGCAACTGTAGAATAAGTAATAACTGCCCTTTAAATGGTCACTGCCTCTCTAGGAACATTGTTTATGCATGTGAAGTTAAGACTAATTCTTCTTGTAGAACATATATAGGCTCCACATCTAATACTTTTAAAACTAGGTTTAATTCACATGTTTCTAATTTTAAGTATATCAAGTTTAAGAACTCTACTTCTTTGGCACACCATATCTGGGATTTAAAAGGGGCTGGTATACCATATAGCCTAAATTGGCGTATAGTAGCACACTCTAATCACCTATCAACACACACTAAATTCTGTAATCTTTGTATCCTAGAGACCCACTCTATAATTTTCTCTAGGAACGCATTGCTTAATAGAAAATCTGAGATATTTTCTTCCTGTCCGCATGCCATTTCTAATTCTTTCTTCTATAGTCACCGAAACACTACCGGAAACCACCATTGCACCCTAAGAAGTTGATGGTCACTGTATGGTGGTCTGCAAAGGGGATTATTCATTATTCATCTTTGCAACAAGGCAATACTGTAACAGCAACATCATATTGTCAGGAAATTGATCGTATACATGAAATATTGAAGAAGGAGCATCCCAGACTAGTGAATAGAGATGGCTCAATTTTGCTTCACGATAATGCATGGCCTCCACACCTCACAAGCTACGGTCCACAAGTTGCAAAGTCTGAATTATGAAATTTTGCAACATCCTCCCTATTCACCCGATATCTCTCTTACTGGTTATCACTTATTTAAGCATTTTGAGCTTTTTATACGCAATAAAACATTCTTAAATAGAGAAGAGGTAATTGAAGCATTCGGACAGTTTATTCAAACAAGGGAGAGACGACCTTGAAGACGACCAGGAACATCAAAAAATGACCAAAACATTGAGGCTGCTCAGACCTTAATTGAAGAAGATCGAAGACTAACAGCTAATCAGTTAGCTAAGTCCCTAGACTTTCATATGGTTCGGCAAATTCAATTCTGCACAATAATTTGGAACTAAGCAAGCCTTCAGCGCGATGGGTCCCAAAAGCGTTGTGCCCTGATCAGCTGATTCTTCGAAGTGATCTGTCTTTGGCGATATTAAACAAAATTGAAGTTGATGAAGAGCATTTCCTGACCAGAATCATCACCGGAGATGAAACCTGGATCTACCAGTATGATCCTGAATCCAAACAGCAGTCAAAACAGTGGCTTCCACGTGGATCATCAGGGCCAATCAAGTTCAAATCACAAAAGTCAGATCAAAAAGTGATGGCCACCATTTTCTGGGATTCAGATGGGGTGATACTAATAGATTATCTTGAAGGTCAAAGAACTGTGACAGGAGCTTACTATACAAATGTTTTAAGGAAGCTGAAAGAGGCATTAGTCAAGAAACGAAAAAGAAAACTTCATGGTGAGATCTTGTTTCACCATGACAATGCACCAGCGCATTCTGCGCGAGTTGCAAAAGAAGTTCTTAGAGAAAACATGTGCATTGCTTCGCTCCGGATTTTTGCGGATTGTTGTTCAAGAGACTGTGAGTTCATTGTTCAATTTGTTAGTATTGTTTGGTTTAACCCCTTGTCTGGGCCTTCAGACGTTGAGTTAACTAATTTTCGCCCCCTTTTGGGGCGAAATTTTCATCTCAAAATCTGTGTAGACTCGGTAGTCAATAATGGATGCCATTTCAACCTCACACACTGTAGTGAGTGCCACGTCCACTAAGAAAAGTGGTGGAGGGAAGGTAGGAGTACAAAGCTTGCAGCCATCCCCTCTCACCTTATCAAAAAATTTGCAACCACGGAACCAAACCCGGTAAATAATACCAGCACCAACAAGAACAATAACACCACAACCAACAAGAACAATAACACCACAACCAACAACTACAACAATAACAACACCAAGGAAAATATGAACAACATCAACAACAGCAACAAATCCCTTCTATATCAAATACTACTTGATATAGACGTGAATTACTTCGCTCCGGACTTTTACGGATTATTGTCAAAAAAACTGAGTTCATTGCTCAATTTAATAGCATTGTTTAGTTTAGCCCCTTGCCTGGGCCTTCAGATGTTGAGTCAATTAATTTTCGCCCCAGAAAGGGGTGAAATTTTCATTTTCATCTCAAAACTGTGTAGACTTGGTAGTCAGCAATGGATACCATTTCTACCTCGCACACTTATACACGCCAATTGACATAACTAATGCAAAACAACTACTACAAGACGCAAAACAATACGTGACTTTTGGACAGAACAGTGCTTTTAGCATCAATTCTCCACAGGTATTACGTAGAGAGGCTGTCCTGAAAACTGTGGCTTTCAGGACAATATCTAACAAAACTAGAAAACCAGTTCAATTATCACAAAATGAAATTGAGCTGGTTCTAAAAGATGCAATGAAAGACATAACCTTCATCCAAAAAGGAAAACTATTTGGTAGCATTTCGGTGCTAATGAATGACCAGCCAACAGCACAAAAATACTCTGTATCACCTCACCCATACTTCGTATCACCTCAGGCCATACTTCGCAATGTCAATTAACAAAGCGCAGGGGCAAACACTGTCCGTCGCAGGAATTCATTCGCTTCTTGCCTCGTTTCCCCGAGTTAACTGACATTTCATTTAAACCGCACCAAGTAGTCCACTCAACTCGACATTTTATTACAACTGCTCCGCCTGTTTTCTCTCGCCCACGTAGGCTGGCTCCAGACAGGCTAAAGAAAGCGAGGGATGAATTCGAACACATGCTCCAGCTTGGTCTTATACGACTGTCAACCAACCCATGGGCATCTCCGCTTCATTTGGCTCGTAAGGGTGAGGCGGATTTTAGACCTGTGGGAGATTATAGACGACTTAATGCTATCACTACACCTGATCATTATCCTTTACCAAATTTACAGGAGTTTTCATCCGTTCTGCATGGATGCAAGATATTTTCTAAAATAGATCTGGTACGTGCTTACCACCAGATACCCATGCATCCAGAAGACATACCAAAAACAGATGTGACCACCCTTTTTGGTTCCTTTGAATTTCTGTCCATGCCTTTTGGTTTGCGGAATGCCTCTAGTACGTTCCAACGTTTTATTGATGAAGTCACGCCTGGATTGGATTTCGTGTTTGCTTACGTTGATGATCTCCTGTATTTCCAGACCTTGAATCACGATTCCATGATCACACCTGGCTGAAAGCGAGAGCTATTTTGGCACCACACAATGCCACTGTTGACGTGATGAACCAAAAACTACTCGATCAGATTCCCAGAAATGAAGTCTCCAAGTTGATTGACACCAATAAGAACACGGACAAGTCTTTCTCTGTTTTAATGTATCCCTGTTAATTTCTATCCTTTGAAATTGTGAAGTTTTCTCTCACTGCCCATTGTTGGCTTACATTGTAAGGTCATGCTCTGGATAAGTCATATTTTAACACCAGATATTGTATTTTATCTCAAGAAAGCATACTATAATCTCGTATCATTGAAATATGTATAATAAAATAAATATATACTAGCCGACGTACCCAGATGGGTAAACAGATGAATTACTTTTATTATCAGTATTCATTTCGAGCAATTGTCAAAAAATGAGACAATAATAATTATAAAAGATGTCCGTCAATGTAAAATAAGGTCCCTATTTACTCCCTTCACAACTCTGTGTATGTTAGACTGACAGACAGGCACAGAGAGATAAACTGCGTGGCGATTGTGGAACGCCACACGTACATGCATGGAAACGCGCACACGCACACAAACTTACACACACATTGATAGTTTTTACTTTCTGTGGAACGCTGCACGCACGCACACATACATACACACACACGTTAATAGTTATTGCTTTCCTTCCCCTCTTATTTCCACACACGTCTCTACACTGACACATATACATAGTGTATCCAACACAGCGTTCACTTTGCCTCTCTGTTTCTTACTCTCCCCTCTCACTCCCTCGTTTGAAACCTATGAACCAATGATAATCAAGAATTATGATACACGGAATACTGACATTGTTGAAATTAATATATAGATATATTGGTAGTGTGATAGTGTTTGTGTGTCTATCAATATATACATGTGTATCCTATTACACCTATATTTTGTGATATCTTTACCATGTTATTCTGTATATGCTTAATACCTCTGCACTCTTACTGTCTATATGGCTATGTACCACTAATGTCCTCCTTTGCGAGTAACCTTCCTTTATACTCTTTATTATAGCCATTGCTACAGACCACATCTTCACTCTCTTTGAATATGACAGTATTGATAGCAACAATAATATCAACGTATCTTTATGAATGTTCTGTGGAATAGGAATTTAATTATATGTTTAAACTTTGCCAATGCTCTGATGAATCCAAACAACCGTTTGGAAGAAACGATTGTCAGCAATAAAATGTATTAAATATAGATTTGATTGTTCTGTACTTTATATATATATATATAAACCACCAAATAGATTATGTAACCTCTGTCTTCTAGAGACCCGCACTATAATCTATTCTAAGCTAAATAGAAAATCAGAGGTTTTTATCATGTGCCAACACTACCACCGACACTCTTTCCACAACTTTACCTCCCCTTAATATAGCTCTCTAATTCATTCCCTGAAATTAAACCGTTAGACAGATCACTCTAGAACAACTCGATTCCTGAATAAGATTGTAATAGGACCAATATACAATCCTTAGATGTAACTACTGATAAACATTCACTAAAATATAACCAATGTATTATCCGTGTTGATATTCCCATCATTATTATATCTTTCTGATAAATTGGTGACCCCAACTAACCTCTTATAAATTGCTCTACAAACTATCTGCAAAAATGGTGACTCGACATGAGTCTTGGTGATATCTATTATTATAAACAACTGCTAACCTTTGCCAATACTCTGATGATTCCAAACGAAAGTTTGGAAGAAACGATTGTCAGCAATAAAATGTTTTGAACATAGTTTTGATTCTGTAATGTAATATATACATATATATATATACGAGACAACTACACACGCACAGTAGCATTCCACCATACGAACATACTACACTGCCAATACAGAGGAACAAGGCAACAACACACGCACACACACACACAAGCGAGACAACAACACACGCACACACAGTAACATTTAACAAACAGGCAGAGAATGGACTGACAGCTAGCGCCATCCCACTCCCTCATTCGGCCGCTGACCTCTGTACGACCGACCCCATTTCACGCGCACGCGCGCTCTGCCGAATACCTCAGATATTCAAAACAACAAACAGCGAAGGACTTGTCCGACAGACCTTTTTCCCCCACCCCAGAAAAAAACCCCAGTTGATGGATGTGAATCCGAAATATATAGGGACTATTAAATCTCTCCCAAGGTAACTCTCTCTTGTGTTGTTATTTTTATTTTATCCTTTATACTCTTCCCTTCATTCTACACATCTCACACATCTTATACACACCACGCATCTCAACGTACACCCACTTACATCTCTCTCTCCACCACCGGACCTTGTTACCCGGAGATTTACCCATTTGCATTGTCGAGGCTTCCAAACGACTTAAAGATATTTACATCAGCGACGAGTTCCGCACCCGAACGGAAGTCGAGCGATTCGTGCGATGCACTAAGCTACAGGCACATTTCGGTCAAACGCCACCGGCTCCGGACGCCCCAGACCCGTTTCTCGCCCTGGGCCGACGACCATCTTCTTGGACGCCGGCGCCAGGGCAATTTAGCACCCTGGACGCCTTCGTCGATGCCAGCCGTAGCGCAGTAAATCGTTTCGACTTCCGCCACCGTTCCAAACGGCACAACATCTCACGGGGCGAACTCCTCGCTCTCCGCTCCCTCCGTAGCCGAGATGACATCGTCATCAAACCGGCGGACAAGGGAGGCGCCGTGGTGGTATGGCGCGCGGACCTCTACAAGGCTGAAGCCCTCAGGCAGCTCTGTAACCCCCTCTTTTACCGCCCTCTACCCTCCGATCCCACCCCCCTCTACCAACAACAAGTCTCCTCCACCATCAAAGACCTTATCGCCTCCTCCCACCTCATAGTCCGCACACCCCGCACCCCCACCATCTACTTCCTCCCCAAACTCCACAAACCCGGCCGTCCCATCGTCTCCGCTTGCAACTGCCCCACCGAACTCATCTTCGCCTTTCTCGACTCCCTCCTCGCCCCCCATGTCACCACCCTCCCCTCCCACATCTGACACCAACCACGCCCTGCGCCTTTTCGACTCCTTCACCTACCTACCCGGCCCTCAGCCATTCCTCTTCACCCTAGACATCAAGTCCCTCTATACCGTCATCCCCCACGCCGACGGCCTTCGCGCCCTCAAACACTACCTCGACCTTCGCCCCTCCCCCATTCCATCCACCCCCACCCTCCTTCGCCTCGCCGATCCTGACCCTAAATTGTTTCTCCTTCTCGGGTGAGTTTTACCAACAGGTCACGGGGGTAGCCATGGGCACAAGAATGGGCCCGAACTATGCCAACCTTTTTGTTGGCCATGTTGAGGCCCAAATCTTTGCCCAGTACACCGGCCCCACGCCCGAACTGTACGGTCGTTACATTGACGACTGTATCGGAGCCACGACCCTCACCCGAGTACAGCTCGACTCCTTTCTCTCCTTCTTCTGCTCCTTCCACCCCTCCCTCCACTTCACCACCTCTATCTCCACCACCCACGTCCACTTCTTGGACATCTCACCATCGCCCGCCACTTTGGTGGCCCTGGACACTCCGCACACCATCTCACAGTCTGTGGCCTACTCCAGTGCCACGGAACACCCGCCCATCGCCTCACGGTCGAACAACGTACTATCTTCCTCTTACAGACCCACACTCCCCCCGGCCTGAACTCCCCACCCTTATTCCTTTAGCGTTCGACCGCCCCCCTCCCCCACTAACACACCCCTCCTTTTCACCGCCCACCCCACACTAACAATACTAACACCACTCCACCCCTCATCTAACCACCCTTCCCCAACTAACATACTAACATCCCTTCCCTCCCCTCTTCTCCTCCTCCCCCCTCCTTATCACACGCACACACTTACACCACCCACCCCACACGCAACTAACATCACTAACACCCTCCAACCCCACGCACACGTACCCACACACCCTCGTACACCACCAACTCTACACACCCTACCCCCACTAACACCTGCATTCCACCCCTCCCCACCTCCCGTCTACTAACACCCACTAACACCTCCTCACCAAACTACACACACACCAGTACACCACACTCCCTCCATAGAACCACACACACCCTTCTCTCCCCACTCCACACTCACTCATCCCACTAACACCCCTACTAATACACACACACACACCCTCCTCACTCCAACTCTCACACCTACCCATCCTCGCCTCCCTACCATTCCGCTGACTGCTGCTATGCCCTTCCGACCACTGTCTCAGCACCAACTGACCACAGCACTTCCACTGCTGACCACTTCCTGTTGCGCGCGCACCCCACATCTCTCATCTTCCGACCACCGCTTCTTGGATTACCCACACGCGTTTTGACTTCCAACCAAAATCTCCATACATCCGTGTAACTTACCACTTTTCAACCATCCTCTAACACCACCTATATAACTCACCCACACACATCCCAAAATCCACACGCCACCCACAAATACAACACGCTTAAACCACACACACGTGCTTCCCACCACATATTTACACCCTCAGCCCCCTGATTCCTCTCCCCCCACCCCCCTATCCACACACGCACAGACCCTCCGACACACAAAAACACCCCCCACACACACCTTCCTGAACATGCAACCCCGTTCTTCCCCCAACCCTCACTTTCACATACACACACACACGCACACCTAACCACACACACCACCTTCACTTTCCTTTCGCTATATGTCTCTCCACCACTCCCCTACACACCTTTTGAACTCTTACCTGAAGGGCTTATGCCCGAAACGTCGTCCTCCACCTACCCCCCACTCTCCTGAGCGTGAATCTAATAAACATTTGTCGTACTGCCTCTCTGTTCTGTCCCTGTTCAATTTTTTATTATATATATATATATATATATATATATATATATATATATATATAAACATTAGAAGTTAGAAGGACAGAACAATGCAGGTTTGGAGATAGAATATACATGTAAAAGATAACCCAGACCTTCACTCTTTGGCATTAGAAGTAGAATAGAATTTTACACTACTTCCAGTCAGCATGACTTAGCAACCCACTTCGGACACTGGAGTAACCCCTTTACTTTCCTCAGACGAAGAGATATTATCTCAAAATATCAGGATATATGAATAAATTAAGGTAAAAGACTAATTGTCAGCGCTATCTTTTACATTTATACTCTATCCGCAAACCTGCCTTCTTCTGGCCTTACGTTTACACCTCACTATACAATGCTTCAAGTAAACTACCAATTCCTTCTTATACACACACACACACACACACACACACGCATATATATATAAATATTGATTAATACATAAAGTAATTAATTATATTATCTGACAAAAGTATAAGTTAATCAAAGTGCTACATGTAGTCACTATTAGAACTAAGTCAGCTACATGTAGTCA
Organism: Eledone cirrhosa; assembly: GCA_964016885.1. Taxonomy (NCBI): domain Eukaryota; kingdom Metazoa; phylum Mollusca; class Cephalopoda; order Octopoda; family Eledonidae; genus Eledone; species Eledone cirrhosa. The sequence continues at coordinate 650,602 of OZ024764.1, read as the reverse complement.
CTATTAGAACTAAGTCAGCTACATGTAGTCACTATTAGAACTAAGTCAGCCACATGTAGTCACTATAGGAACTAAGTCAGCTACATGTAATCACTATAGGAACTAAGTCAGCTACATGTAGTCACTATTAGAACTAAGTCAGCTACATGTAGTCACTATTAGAACTAAGTCAGCCACATGTAGTCACTATTAGAACTAAGTCAGCCACATGTAGTCACTATAGGAACTAAGTCAGCTACATGTAGTCACTATTAGAACTAAGTCAGCTACATGTAGTCACTATTAGAACTAAGTCAGCTACATGTAGTCACTATTAGAACTAAGTCAGCTACATGTAGTCACTTAGAACTAAGTCAGCTACATGTAGTCACTATTATAACTAAGTCAGCTACATGTAGTCACTATTATAACTAAGTCAGCTACATGTAGTCACTATTAGAACTAAGTCAGCTACATGTAGTCACTATTATAACTAAGTCAGCCACATGTAGTCACTATTAGAACTAAGTCAGCTACATGTAGTCACTATTAGAACTAAGTCAGCTACATGTAGTCACTATTAGAACTAAGTCAGCTACATGTAGTCACTATTATAACTAAGTCAGCTACATGTAGTCACTATTATAACTAAGTCAGCCACATGTAGTCACTATTAGAACTAAGTCAGCCACATGTAGTCACTATTAGAACTAAGTCAGCCACATGTAGTCACTATTAGAACTAAGTCAGCCACATGTAGTCACTATAGGAACTAAGTCAGCTACATGTAGTCACTATTAGAACTAAGTCAGCCACATGTAGTCACTATAGGAACTAAGTCAGCTACATGTAGTCACTATTAGAACTAAGTCAGCTACATGTAGTCACTATTATAACTAAGTCAGCTACATGTAGTCACTATTAGAACTAAGTCAGCCACATGTAGTCACTATTAGAACTAAGTCAGCTACATGTAGTCACTATTAGAACTAAGTCAGCTACATGTAGTCACTATTATAACTAAGTCAGCTACATGTAGTCACTATTAGAACTAAGTCAGCTACATGTAGTCACTATTATAACTAAGTCAGCCACATGTAGTCACTATTAGAACTAAGTCAGCCACATGTAGTCACTATTAGAACTAAGTCAGCTACATGTAGTCACTATTAGAACTAAGTCAGCCACATGTAGTCACTATAGGAACTAAGTCAGCTACATGTAGTCACTATTAGAACTAAGTCAGCCACATGTAGTCACTATAGGAACTAAGTCAGCTACATGTAGTCACTATTAGAACTAAGTCAGCTACATGTAGTCACTATTAGAACTAAGTCAGCCACATGTAGTCACTATTAGAACTAAGTCAGCTACATGTAGTCACTATTAGAACTAAGTCAGCTACATGTAGTCACTATTAGAACTAAGTCAGCTACATGTAGTCACTATTATAACTAAGTCAGCTACATGTAGTCACTATTATAACTAAGTCAGCTACATGTAGTCACTATTAGAACTAAGTCAGCCACATATAGTCACTATTAGAACTAAGTCAGCTACATGTAGTCACTATTATAACTAAGTCAGCTACATGTAGTCACAAGAACCTTAAGTCAGCTCTAATATAAATTCAAACATTTCATTAGCAGCAATAACATATATATGTGTGTGTGTGTGTGTGCACTCACCCCAGGAGGTAGGAACCACACAACAAATCAACCAGTTAGACTGAACATGACTTAGAAAAGACCAAGGTAATGTTTAACAACCATGCCACACCTGCACCTGTCTCTATAAATAGCAAGATTGTTGAGGGAGTAGACATATGTTTACCTAGGGAAGATGGTGACAAAGGACAGAGACCTTCTTCCGGAGATTAAGAGAAGAATCACGCTTGGATGGGCGGCCTTTGGAAAGTACATAACACCAGGAAGAGTCCTAAGGCCACCATGAGAATAAAGCGGAAAATCTTCAACGAGCCCATCTTGCCAGTAGCGAGGTATGGAGGGTGACACTGACACCAGGAAGGAGATAGTGTCACACAGTGAAAGGTGGAGCACACTATGCTGAGTGTCAGGTGGTGTGACAAGAGGAACAACACTTGGAGCTGACCACAAACTGGAGTCAGTGACATAACATCAACCATCAAGACGAACAAACAGACGGACTGGCCACATCTGGAGACTGACAACAGACGGACTGGCCACATCTGGAGACTGACAACAGACGGACTGGCCACATCTGGAGACTGACAACAGACGGACTGGCCACATCTGGAGACTGACAACAGACGGACTGGCCACATCTGGAGACTGACAACAGACGGACTGGCCACATCTGGAGACTGACAACAGACGGACTGGTCACATCTGGAGACTGACAACAGACGGACTGGCCACATCTGGAGACTGACAACAGACGGGCTGGCCACATCTGGAGACTAACAACAGATGGAGTGGCCACATCTGGAGACTGACAACAGATGGAGTGGCTGCATCTGGAGACTGACAACAGATGAACTGGTCACATCCATCCTACTGACCTGCATGTGAATAGATGCACGAGACAATATCAGCTGGAGCACTTGCTGATGATCCAAGAGCTGAGTTACAAACCACTAATACGGTGAAACAATCTCTTAGTGAGTTTGTATTCCTTCCACCACTTACACCAAATTATTAATTGACAAAATTGAACAAGCCATAAAAAGAATGAGATGGAAGGCTATCTGTGCTGATTCTAATGACTACTTTGATATTAAATCACGTAAATACCCACCTCGAGTTAAGAACATGGCCAACTTCGAAATAGACCTAATTAACTTGATAAATTAATTAAAATACTGTAAGTACAACAATTTTCAATCCAAACTCTTTAACGACATTTCTAATTTTAAACACTCTAAAAATACTTTTGTTTTTTTCTGACAAAACCAAAAATCTTTATGAAGTTAATAATTTGTATAACCAACTACGGCCAAATATCAAATAGCTAAAATTAATACTTACTTAGGGAGTTGGTCCCAGTTCCAGTAAGTACCACCGGATCCCAACTATTAATTTTAATAGAATGAAGATATCGAAGAACTTTCATATGTAGTGAAGTATAAGGTCAGCAGAGCCACCTAGTGGCGGGAAAATGAACCATTTTGTTCTTAATATAAGGTGAACCCTTATTTTCAATTTCCTCTTTTTGGCTAATCTGTCCTTGTGACAGATGCGGTTTTCAGCCCTTGAGCAAATCCTCTACACACACGCACAGGATTGAATTACACACTAACGGGTACGAATCTCGACTATAATTATCTACATGCACTCAAACAAATAAAGACAATTATTTATTGGCTAATCTAACCATAGTGACCAGTAACAGCCCCTACGGCCTACTATCTTTCACACACACGCACTTATATGTATACCCATACACATACACACACATCTATATTTATACATGCACACATGTTTATACAACCTACCACCTTTCACACCCTTTGAATTCCAGCTTCTACGGCCCACTATCTTTCACACACACACATATTTTACGGCTTTCACACGCTAGCGCACCCTATTGATCTAACCCAATTGGTCAGTAGCTTTTGCCACAGCCTATCACGCGCACTCTTTCCCTCGTTTGAATTTTTCCCCATAACGGCATTCCTACGACAATACAACTTTCTCTGGCTTAGCCTGTTCCCCCCTTTTGGAACTCTCCCCCCCGTTGATGGGCGTGAGCCCGAAATATTGGGATTAAATCTCCACTACGGTAATCCTTCTACCTTTGTTTTGTTTTCGTTTCTCTCATTTTTCACTTTTCTCCTATTTCTCACTCACTTCCTACCTCGAGATTTCCCATCTGCATTGTTGTGGCTTTCTAAACTACATATTTTAATTATTTATTAGTATTTTTCAGGCCATCTTTCTTGTTCATTGCTAATATCGTGTTTGTATAAAAAACATACACACAGAGAAAATGTTGATAGAGTATTATGTCTCATCTAATATTAAATTAGTGGGGTTGATTTGTAAAAACTAACTCCACTAAAATGGTGGCCCCCAACAACGAAAAAAAGAAACACGCAAAATTGATGATCTGCAAACATTCTAAACATGCCACACACCACTAAATTTGTGACTTTTTCTGCAGGGACGAACATATAAAAAAAAAATATATATATATACAGGGTGTCCCATAAAATTTGACATCATTTCACAGGCCAATAATTTTGGCAATTCTTGTTGAAATAACCTCAAATTTTCACAGAATGTATAGAAACAGATCAAGATTTTATATTTAATGTTTTATATTTTTCTCTTTTCAGGTTGAGAAATGCCATTCACTTCCAAAGAAAAGTCATTTTGCATTTTGGAATATGCTCGAACACAGTCACCTAAGACTGTGCAGTGTGCCTTCAATGCAATATTTGAAGTAATATTAATAACTCCAGAAAACCTAACTGTAGAGTGCTTCTAATCTATTGTGAAACTTTATTCATTGATGAATTCATTGAACCTTGCTAAACTTTTAATTATATATATATATATATTTTCTCCGGATTACTTTTGAAACTACAACTGGAACCGTCGAGAAACCCTACGTGAGCTGTCCATCTACTGTGTATAATATTCATATTACAACACTACGGATAATACTATATATTTACCTCCTGTAAAGTTGAGCAACCCACTCAGCAAACGTAACCACAACAATGGAAAAGCACTACCTGGATATGTCACTTAAAAACATACCAACCCAGGTAAAAAGGAATACTTATTGAGTATGATACAAAAAACAAACGAATTCATTCGACGTGTCAGGTGGAAAACGCTCCACTATGATAGAAGCCATATGAACTCACCATCAGAAAGTGGTGTAAACAACAAATTTGGTTTTAGAATGTGTATAAAAAGTGTCTGCATAATTAATACTTTGTAGATAGCAACTGTTTTCAGATTATATAACTGTTATTGAAACACGTGTCAATAAATTCCTTTTACTGAACTGTATCCATTTAAATCCTTCTATTTTCTCCGGATTACTTTTGAAACTACAACTGGAACCGTCGAGCAAACTCAACGTGAGCTGTCCATCTACTGTGTATAATATTCATATTACAACACTACGGATAATACTATATATATATATTCCACTTCGACAAAGGACGTAATGATTATACCGCGAACTCTGGAAAGAATACATATGGGTTCAACTCCTGTAAAAACCCACCCACTAACCCTCTACTGGACGCCTTTGAACAGGACTTACTTAAGATGGTCATGAATACTAAATAGTTCAAAACCAATAAGCTTCATAAAGACATGGATACCTTTCTAAACAAGCTGCGCACCACTAACGGGATTATTGTCAAAGCGGATAAAACATCTAATGTGTACACAATGGACATTAATACCTATCACGACCTTATACGGAAGGAATTACATAAAAAATATAAGAAAACCAATAACCAAGCACTACTTAACATCAACAAACAAGCACACCATATCGTCAAAAGTCTAGAACTTGAAGATAGAACTGAGCCCATGACAACTTGGACCCCCACCTTCAATCTTGAGGACCACAAATTAGATTTCTTAGATAAACCCACAATTAGATTAATATGCCCTTCTAAGTCAGATATTGGTAAAATTAGCAAGCATATTTTAGATAGAATAATAATACAATTAAGGAATAAACTAGTTATACATCTGTTCTCTGGTAAAACTTTCGCCTGTCCACTTCCAAATGCCACTTAAAATTCTATCTTCCTTCTCTCTCCCTCTACTCATCACAACTTTTAGCACACAACCCCCCTCACCCTCCCTTCTTGTAACTTAACTATATTCTATACAAATCCTCTCACACCACCCTATCTCTTTCTCTTCCTACCTCCGTCCCTTTTCTCTCTCCCCCCCTCTTTTGCCCCCCTCTCTCTCTCTGTTCCTCTATCTTACACTACTACCCCTTATTTCATTTCCTAAGGTCATTTCAACTTTGTATTTTGAAAATTCGGATGCCACAGTATCTTTCTTGATTGCCTATTTTTACATAGTGTAGCAATAATGGACTGAAATTCTGATGAAACAATTGTTAATACGTGGATTAAATCCTTTTGTAACTGTTTACCTTCATCCTATTTCTCTTTTTTGTTTATATATATATATAAGAATTAATAAATCTGTACTCCAATGTTACTAGGTAGTCGCATTGGACTACCAATGCGACTACCTAGTAACATTGGAGTACAGATTTATTAATTCTTCACACTCCTTTACAGTCGAGTAACCTATCAACCTACGTCTCCGAAATGGAAAAACATCATTGTGGTATGTCCTTAAAAAACATACCCATTCAAGGTAAAAAAGAATACATTCTTGGTATGATACAAAGGACCAACGAATTTATTCGGCGGATTAGATGGAAGGCCTTTCACTTCGATAGGAATAGGATTACACAAACTTCCAACACCAACAACGATAAGTTTGGTTTCAAATCCTACAAAAACCCACCCTCTAACCCTCTTCTGGATTCTTTCGAGCAAGACTTAATGAAAATGATAACTGGAATCAAATTCGCAAACGGAAGGAAAAACGAACTGCAACGGGAGATTAAAACTCTACTCGACAACCTAAGAAATACCAAAGGAATTATTATAAAGGCAGACAAAACATCGAATCTATACACCCTAGATGTAGAAACGTATAATAATTTTATACGTAAGGAATTACATACGAAGTAAAAAAAAACAAACGCAACTACACTAACCAACATTAATAACGCAGCATGTGATATTGTTAAGAAACTGAAAATCGACGACAGAACGGAACCCCTATCTCCAGCTACACCGACTTTTAATTTGAAGGACCATAAGGCTAACTTCGATACTAACCCTAAAATTAGATTAATATGTCCTTCAAAATCTGATATAGGTAGAATCAGTAAGTACATATTAGATCGTATTATCCCTCAAGTTAAGGCTAAGGTAGATATTAAATTATGGGGTAATACTCAACAGGCAATAAGATGGTTCAATAACATTAGGGACAAAAACAAATCTTTTATTCAATTCGATATAGATGAATACTATTCCTCTATTTCACCCGAAACCCTGCATAAGGCCCTCTCATTCGCTAAGACTAACTCGGACCTCACAAACGAGGATATTAATATTATACTTGAAGCTGGACGCACAGTAGTGCACTTTGAAAATAGTTATTGGGTCCGCAGAGATAGACCCTCGGAATTCGACATTACGATGGGTTCTAATGATTCGGCGGAAGTTACGGATTTGGTTGGAATCTATATAGCTCACAGACTCCAGGGCGAATTTATTGACCTCCACAGTGGAATCTACCGCGATGATACACTTCTATTAGTAAAAAATATGAACAAACAAAACCTAGAAAGGTGACATAAAAACATTAGGAAACTTTTCTTAGAACTAGGACTTAGTATTACCTTCGAACACAATCTTAAAGTGGTCAATTTCTTGGATGTCACCTTCAACCTTAATAACGGTAATATAGAGCCATTTCACAAACTTAATGAAAATCTTAAGTACGTTAATGTAAGATCGAACCATCCCCATTCCATTATTAAATCTATCCCTAAAAATATATTCATAAGGATCTCCCGACTATCGTCTAATCTGCAGACCTTCAACGAGCATGCTGAGTATTATAACGACGCACTTAGAAAAGCTGGTTACTGCGGGAAAATAGAATATCTAGACGATAACCACATAGGTGCTATGAATAAATCACATCTAAGTCGAACTAGTATTGCACCACACAGACACATTAATAGGCATAATAATAGGTGCAAACCAACAAATAGAGTTAGACGTAGAGAGTACATATGGTATAACCCCGTGTACAATACTTCTATTAGCACTAAGATCATCTCACAATTCTATACACTGATCAATAAACACTTTACAACTTCACATAAATACTATAAAATCTTAAACTCGCGCACCATTAGACTCATACTCCACTGCACCTAACATAGAACTAATTAAAAAACTCTACTCAACAATACTAAATAAGTACATCCCTAATGACACAGCGCACCAGAATAGCGACATACAACGCACTAACACGCAGCTACAACCCCACCAAACTATCCAGGATACTACTGCAAAACATAAAAATAACTGTAACTGCACTAAACCAGGTTCGTGCCCATTGAATAACCAATGCCTAGCACGCAATATTGTCTACCGATGTACAATAAATTCCGGAACCAACAAATGGTATTACGTCGGATGTACCGCAACATCTTTCAAAGCTCGCCTATACCAACATCGATCTTCGATCAAGCATGAGAAAATGCGCTCCGTAACAACCCTCGCCGATAAAGCCTGGCATCTTCAGAAGAACAATCAAGCATTCTCTCTTTATTGGCAAATTATTACAGGTGCGCCAGCATATAAGCAAAATCACCGATTTTGTAAATTATGCAATATGGAGATATACTGCATTTTAACGTCGGAAAACAAACTTTTGAACAGCAAAATTGAACGTTCACTTTACTGTAACCATCGTTTAAAAACGACTTTTTCTTTTTTTAAATGCATGTAATATCTTTTTACACCACCATTTGCAAATTTTTATTTTTATTTCATATTTTTATATGTTTATACACACGATATGGCTTTTTATAATAATAGCACTAAACACTGTTTTCTAGACCCCTTTAGAAATATCCGGCTACTATAATAGCCCCAATAACTTGTCTATAATTCTGTACTAAATTTTGTCCAAACAACACCACTAGAAGAATTTACTTCCCCCGCCAACCCTAACACGCCTCATTTAGCTAACTGCTGCCAAAACATGTTCTATACAATCTCTACAACTCTGACAGTCTTGAATCCTAAGACTACCTCCCCCTTATTCGCTTCCCTCTTCCTCTTCCCTTCCTACCTCCTACTTTCTCACATATCTAGTGTATAAAATATTCTCCTATCATTCTACCATAAAGGTTTGACGACATGGTGTGTTCTCTTACAGTGTACCTACGATTTATGATATTTTTATATTATACAAATAGCGAGGTATAGGTAACCCACACACTATAGAAACAATTGTTACCTAATATATTCTTTATACCCGCATTTCCATTTCATAAACTTCTTCTTCATATATATATATATATATACATACACACACACTCGTGTTAAAAAAAAAATGAGCCAAGGTAATATTATAAGAAAAATAGATACAATGTGTTTTTGGATGTAATAAGTGAATATTAATGGATAGTTTTTATTTTTCAGATTAATAACATTACATCATATAATAATTTCTAATTTAAAATGACTCCTCGGAAAAAAGGAAAACACCTTGAGAAAACAAAAAGCTGAATTGCAGGATTAAGGCAGGCAAACTTGACTTACAAGGACATTTTTTATCTTCTAAAGAAAGAAAATCTTGAAACATCTCTGTCAACTGTGAAGCGAATTGGTCTAAGATACAAAAAGTTCTGTATCAAGGAAATCGGGGTCTGGTCGCCCTAGAGCTTCCACAGTCAAGGATGACCACAGGCTGAAAATGACTTTTGAAAGATCGGAAGAAAACCTTTCTAGAATTACAATATTGTAGCGCTCTCTAGACAAGAGAAGTAGCTAGAGTTACATACCATTGAAATTCTAGAACCTTCCCTGAACTTCCGTTCAAGGGATTATAAAAGATGGAACTGAAATTCATCTTCCTCTTTTTGGCGGCCCTTCTCAAACTGGTCACATCGAGCACAAGCATGCTAAACCCTTTTCAACCATGTCTGATGGTTCAGGATTATACCACGAGGCACATTTCTTTACCACACATGTAATTCACGGAACAACAATAAACGCAAGTTTTTGATACTCGTTTTGAGAAACTTATTATGCTTCAGTCATTACTTCTAATGTAGTGAGAGATAATTCTCATGCGAAATGAAAATGTATGAACATTCTTCTCTTATTTTTATTAAATTTAGTAGTTGGGATCCGGTGGTACTGACTGGAGTAACTAACCATGGGACCAACTCACTAAAATATCTAGAAGAATGAAAGAAATGGGATTCACTTCAAAAAGATGTGCAAACAAACCCTTGCTAACCAAGAAGAACATCAATGATAGAAAGACATTTGCTTCCTATTATGACAAGAAAGATGCAGAGTGGTTTAGTAACGTTATCTGGTGTGATGAATCGCGATTTTGTCTTTCTAGTGATGCCCCCGAACGCTGCACTAGAGGATGAGGTGAAAGATTTCTGCCAAGTTGTATCAAAAGAATCGTGAAGTATGGGGACGGAGGGTAATGGTGTGGGGAGCCTTTACTGCTGCAGGCGTTGGCAAACTGATACGGTGTGATAAGTCAATTAATGCAAAAGAGTACATTAAAATACTAGAAAAAGGGCTTCTGTCAAGTATTCAGCAGCTGGGAATATTACAAAACATGATATTTTAACAGGACAATGCTCCTGCACACACGGCTAAGATAACTAAAAAATGGACATTCCTATACCTTCGAGAAAGGATTATACCCTCGGGATGATACAGCAAACAAACAACTTTATACGTCGGGTTAGATGGAAAACTTTCCATTTCGACAAAGGACCTACTGGTCGCACCGTGGAATACAACAAGGAAACATACAGCTTTGAATCATGTAAGAACCCACGAAAATACAAAAAAAAAAAAAAAAAAGGAAAGGACAGAGAAATAATAAAGTGTTTATACCGTATTGACAAGGTATACAAACCAGCCAAAAAATGTTTCCAAGATGGCGTTGCTTTCCTTCCCCGTTTTGTAATTTTCCATATTTGATCAAAGGAAAAAAACTTTTTTGTGAACATTACTGCCCCGCAGGGGCAGTAGTGTTCACAAAAAAGTTAATTTTTTCTAAGGGATTTTTAGCCACAGGCTACCTATTGTTGATATCCAACGTGGATATATTCTAAAACAAACATTTTTTTTTTCTTCCCTTTTTCACGGGTTATTTGATTTGGCTGGTTTGTTGAAGCAACACGAGGGGACAGACGTTGACGGAAAATTTTTTTTTTTTTTAAATATATATATGTATTTTATGTATTTTTCCTATTTCCTAATATTTTGAATGTTTCTTTTTGATCTTTCATTTTTTCTCCATTTTGGCTGTTTTGCTTTTCCCTGTACGAGGGTACATTAATTGCTGTTTAGATATATATATATATTTTTTTTTAAATTTTAAACGTTTTACCATGAATGCGCCACATTTGCCCGCCTTTACCGGAAAACCTAAGCTGTGGTTTGTCCAGTTACAGGCGTATTTTATGGTCTGTAAGACCGAGTCTGACCAGCGCCTCGCTGTCGTGATTAGTGGACTTCCCCCTAATCTAGCAGATTCGGTCCAAGACCTAATAAGGTCCCCCGTCTATTTACCATTATTTACATTTGTTGAATATAACTTTCGTTGTGGTTATTGTCTTGTTTACACACACACACCCACTCAAAAAGCAGAGGAATAATAAACTCCAGAATGACTTAAATACATTCCTAAAAAAGCTGCGAACTATCAATGGAATTATTGTCAAAGCGGACAAAACCTCAAGTGTGTATACGATGGATGTTAATACAATTTTTTTTTTTTTACCATGCTGTAAAATGGAGGGGTAGAGAGGGCCCATGAGTCCAGTAAGACATCCTCTCTAGTGCTGGTGGCACAAATAAAAGCATCCAGTCCATGCTGTAAAGTGGCGCTGGTGTTAGGAAGGGCATCCAACCAGTGTATCAATGCCAAAACGCTTATAAGCACAGTAACAAGTATATAGGAACAAAAATATGAAGACGTCGCATCTCAGAGTTGCAACACTTAATGTTGGCACTCTCACAGGTAGATCTGGTGTAATAGCGGAGATGCTGGAGAGAAGGTATGTGGATGTGTGCTGTGTGCAAGAGGTGAGATGGAGAGGTGCCTCTGCAAGACTATTCGCAGGCAAACATCTTAGTTATAAGCTTTTCTGGGTAGGCAAGGATGATGGGTTAGGGGGAGTAGGCATTTTCCTGGCTGAGAGATGGATCAATAAGACAATAGAGGTAGTTCGAGTTAATAATCGAATAATTAAGCTTAGATTAGTTGTAGGCAGGAGACTACTGACAATCATCTCTGCCTATGTTCCCCAAGCAGGCCTAGGCAAAGATGAGAAAGACTGCTTTTACGAGCGACTTTTACAAACAGCCGCAATGACAGAGGACGGGGACATCGTTATGCTAGCAGGAGACTTCAATGGTCATGTTGGACAGCTCCAGAATGGTTACACTGGGGTACATGGTGGGCACGGTTACGGCTCAAGAAATGAAGGAGTGAGACTTCTTGAATTTTGTGATGCGGGTACATTGACTATTTGCAACACAAACTTCCAGAAACCTGCCAACCACCTAATAGCCTACAAATCAGGCGAGCACATAAGCCAGATTGACTTCTTACTAGTTAGGCAGCGGGACAGGCAGATGATGTCAAATACCAAGGCATACCCTGGGGAAGAATGTACCCCACAGCATAGGTTAGTCGTTAGTGATATCTCAGTAAGCCAGAGATGGAATGAGACATACAGGAAGGTGTGGAGAAGAAAGGTCTCGAAGCTAAAAGACCTGTAGAAGATTACACCACCTAGCGTCGACTTAGGAGGCAGTCGATTAACAGTCTGTAGTTCCGACGTCAGTCGCTGATTAAACCCTCTTAGGCTTATGAATCCCAAGGCATGTTCTTTTTTGCTTGATAATGTGCCCACACTATACATTCAATTAGAAGGGATATCTGACCATCTCTCCTAAAGTGGTCAACTCCGACGATAAATCAAGAAAACGCAGCCTATTTAATTTCGCCATTCACTTTAATGGTGACATCGAATGACTTATCAAACTGTTGATTCGCACAGACAAATAAAACGAAAACTGCCATGAAGTGATTTGACTTGTCGAGTTTTATTACGAACCCCTCGGCTGGTATTTCCTATGATTCGTTGCGGGAAGAAATTCTTCGAAGGAACAGTCGTTTGGCTGAAAGCAGATTTCGTTCATTGTTGGAGGACGGGTGTTTAGGCGACAGGTCGTCGTCCGAATTTTTGCGCCACATTAGGGACCTCAGTGAATCGCCCGAACAGGATAATTCCTTTATAAAACAATTATTTTTCTCTCGCCTGCCAAACAACGTCCAAAATATTTTGGCAAATATAGTGGACACTAGCTCTTTGGAGCAAATTGCTGCCTCTGCGGATCGAATCGTGGCGTTTTCTAAAAAGGCTACCGCCTCGGACCCGCGTATTGCTTCCTCTATTTGAACCAGCCCGTCTCGACAGGATGCCATATTGAAGGCTATTGACGCTTTGATGCAGTAAGTCGCTCAATTATGCAGGGAGAATAGGCCATATTGCCGTCGGCCTATGAGTCGTTCGCGTTCTTTCGCGACTCCACATCGACGTACTACTTCGCCCGCCAGCAACCCATTATTGTGCTGGTATCATGCCAGCTTCGCGGATAAGGCAAATCATTTAGCGACCTTCACGGTGGAATCTAGAGACGACGCTCTTCTTCTAGTTAAGAACCTAAATAACCAGAGCATAGAAAGACTGCACAAGAATATTAGAAAGACTCTCGGGAAACTAGGCCTTGGCATAACCTATGAGTATAGCACTAAAATAGTTAACTTTCTAGACGTGACGCTTAACCTAAACATGGGATTATAAGACCTTTTCACAAGATTAATGAAAACTTAGTATACATCAACTGTAATTCGAACCACCCACTCTCCATAATTAAGTCCATTCCACGCAGCATATCCCTTAGGATCTCCCGCCTCTCGTCTAACCGACAAATCTTCGAGGAACACGCGGAGTACTACAATACCGCACTAGATAAGGCAGGCCACCTAGATAGAGTAGAATATATAGAGGAAAGCCTCCGCAAAGCACACACGAATAGGCATAACACAAACTCCAGAAACACACGCACACGCATAGAACTACCAATTATACTGAAAATAGAAATACGTCAAAATCAAACAGGTCACGCAGTAGAAAATATATTTGGTATAACCCTATATTTAACACCTCTATTGGCACCAACCTACCCTCTACCTTCTTTAGAATAATAAATAAGCACTTTCCAGATTCACATAGATACAGCAAAATCCTTAATACTAAATCTATTAGACTATCTTACTCCACTGCACCAAACATAGAGGCGCACATTAAGATGCTTAACGCTAAAAAGCTGCGTAACAATACCGGAACACAAATTTATAACAATAACAATACAATTACCATCGAACACAACAGAATATCTAATACACAACCACCCACTATAATGCCAAAGTTGCACCTGACAGGAATTATAATTGCCGTCTACCTGAAACCTGTCCGTTACATAATGAATTGGATTATTCAATCAAAAATATACCTACTCCTTCCAACACAACTTATACCAAAATGCTTATAGATAAAACCGAACAAGTCGTTAAAAGAATGAGATGGAAGGCAATGGTTTACGATGGACTATTCAGTGCTGATACTAATGATTGTTTTGACATAAAATCCCGTAAATAACCACCTAGAATTAAAGACATGACCAACTTCGAATTAGACCTTGTTAATTTAATTAGTGATATCAAATTTCGTAAGTACAATAATAACTTTCAAACTAAGCTGTTTAACGATATTTCTAATTTTAGAAATTCTACAAACATCTTTTGTTCTTTCTGATAAAACTAAAAATCTCTTTGAAGTTAATAGCACTTTGTGTCACAAATGAATTGTCAAATAAATTCAATTGCGGTCAAGCAGCCATCTCCAGAATTAAAAGAAAAACGAGAAAAAATATCGAAAATTGGCTCTATCAAATGTGAATTTGGATGCAAAACGTAGAAGATCAGTTGATCATCAAGGATTGGAAGATGCACTCATAAAATGAGTTTCACCAAATGAGAAGTCAAAATGTTCCGATCAACGGCAAAAGGCAAAACATTTGCACAAACTTTGGGAATTCCCGATTTTGAACCATCTCATGGTTGATTAGAGACTTAAAAAGTGCGAAAATATAAAATTAATGGAAAGTGCATGGTGAAAGAGCTGTCGCTGATCACTTAAGTGCCAAACATTGGATAGAAACAATTTATAGCAAGGAAATTGGCGGCTATTCACCAAAGGATGTGTATAATTTCGATGAATCTGGTCTTTTTTTAAAGCACTTCCATCTGGTACACTAACTGTCTCCGGAACAAATCCAACGGGTAGAAAAAACTGCAAAAGACAGACTCACCATTCTCTTAGCAGTCAATTCCGATGGAACTGAAAAACACGCGTTTGTCATCAGAAAATTTCAACGACCTCGTATGTTGAATAAAAAAGTACCTCTATTACAGTAATTCAAAAGCTTGGATGACGAAAAACATTTGGCTGGAAATTATTGCGCACTTTGACAAAAATTGCGTGGCCAAAAAACGAAAAGTCATTATTTTTGCAGACAATGCAAGCTGTCATAAAATTGAAAATCATTTTGAAAACGTAAAAATCGTATTTTTACCTCCATATACGACCTCATTAATTCAGCCCCTTGATAAGGGAATAATACGTGCTGTGAAGGTGCATTATCATACACAAATTGTGCGAAAGTTATTGGTGGCAATAGAAAATGGGAAGAGCGTATCTGAATTTGAAAAATCTGTTCATGTTCTTTTGTCTATGCAAATGTTGAAGCGCTCTCTTTTTCTTCTCAAACCCACGACAATTGTCAATTGCTTAAAAAAAGTGGGTTTTCACAATGAAATTGAAGTCGAGTTGAACGATGTATTAATCGAAAGTGATGATGTCAATATTCCTCAATTGGAACCCGAAGTCATCGATTGTGATGTCAGCGAGCCGTGCTATGGTGATTTAACTGATGCTGAAATATGTTTGAAAGTTCAAAACGAGCTCATGATAATAGAAGGGGAGGAAGAAGTAGATTATATTGAAACCGAATTAACTAGAAAGGTTAGTATGTATTATTTTTATATTTATAATATGAATGTCCATAGGTACCTAACATAACTTTAATCATTTATCAATATTTTAGATCTCTGGAAGGAATACTTTACTGTACGGTCATATGATGCAATCGTTTGAAAATTTTGAAAATTATATTCTGTCCGAGATCAAGGATTTGATTGAAAAAACATTGCGAGCAATCGAGTGCAAAAAAGCATTTTGGACTATTTTTAAGAAATAAAAATTGCATACCAATATGTTGAAATATTGCTTAATTTATGTATAATTTGCAATAATTCTTGTTGAATTTTTTGGTGTAACTTTCATTTTTCAAAAGGAAAGGAAGGTGGAAAGAAAAGGTAAAGAAGAAGAAGAAAAAATATAGATAGAAGAAAAAAAAATATAAGGAAATGATGATTGAGGAGTATAAGAAGGAAGGATGAGGGAGGAGGAGAAAATGAGTGAGAGAGAGAAATAACCTTTAATACTGAGAAACACTGTCTCACAGAGAAAAAAAAAAAAAGCTGTTGTAAGATAATACATAATTTTAAAAAATTTAGAAATTAAAAGATGAGGTTTATGAATGGTGATGCTTATGATTTAAAGAAAAAGGAATTAAGAATACTATTTATTTAAGGTTTATATATTGAGGGGTTTAATAAGATGTGCGAAAAGGAATTTATTAAAATGTATTATTAAAATAAAATATATTAAGAAGATAAGGTGAATGAAGAAAAGGTTAAATGAATTATGAACTTAGAGGAATTAATTAGAGTCCAAGTTTGTTTCTATATATTGTAATAGGAAAAAGTAAATAATAGAGTTAATACGATCATGGAAGGAGATAAGAAAGAAAAAAATTCAAGGAAGAAAAAATATATGATGTCAAAAAAATATGTTTACAAAATTTCTCTAATGGTAATATTAGTATATATTAAAAATAAAAGTTTGTATGGCCAAGAATATAAGGAAAATGCTATAGTGAGTTATAAGAGGAATTAAGAAGTAATTGAGAAGTAAAAGTTGCAGATTAAAGATTAGAAATTAAAAAAGAATAAATTAGGGGACCGCTAACGACATAGTATGAGTAATATTATATAATATACTGAAATAAGGTAGAAAGATAGGTACATTTGTAAAAAATATAAAAGTGTTTGAGAAAAAAAGATTTTAAAAAAGAAGATAGATTTGAGATTCTTTTTTCAATATTACTGACTATAGCAATTTTAACGTTAATAGGGTGGTTAGATTTAAAATTAACATAATTTAGATTCTCATTGTCTTAATGGTAAGGGTAATATAGGCCGGTGTCAAGATTAAGGGATATATCCAGGAAGTTAGCTAGTTTGACGTTGTTTAGAAATTCAATTTTTAGGTTATGGTGCTTAAATAAATAGATGAAAGTATATTATCTATCCACTGCTAAAACTCTGATCTCGATGTTTGCTTGCTTGCACACACTTTCTCTCTATATATATGTTCATATTTGTGTATATACAGGTTGTCCCCCAAAAAATGTATACCCACTTTGATTGCCTATACATGCATTATTTGTTAGGATGGTGTATACATTTTTAGGGACGCCCGTATATATATATATGGTGTCCCCGAAAAAAGTATACACACTTTGATTACCTGTACAGGCAATATATATATTAGAATGGTGTATACATTTTTAGGGACCCCGGTATATATATATATATATATATATATATATATATATATATATATATATATGGTGTCCCCGAAAAATGTATACACACTTTGATTACCTGTACAGGCAATATATTAGAATGATGTATACATTTTTAGGGACCCCGGTATATATATATATATATAGTGTCCTCGAAAAATGTATACACACTTTGATTACCTGTACAGGCAATATATATGTAGTGGCTGAGATGGTCGCTTGGCAACTAGCAGTTGCCTCCCCTTAACAACCCTTCAGAGAGCGGAGGTAAAATACATCCGGTCACAGACGCAGGTTCACTCACTCTCTTTGGACCGCGGACATGAACAGACGTGGAAAGATTCGCTCCCCAAAATATTGACGTTGTAGGAAATTTAATAAATTATCGCATTTAATAAAATGATCGTTAGATTTGATTGTTCATTTATTTATTCAACAAAGAGAAACATTAATTTTCTTTATTGGTGACCCTCGACGTTTAAGTATGAAAACGCAGCCTATTTGAATTCGCCATTCGTTTTAACGGCAATGTGGAATGGCTTAACATTTGGAATGTTCGAATCACTTAGCGTAAGTCCATAAAATTCATAATATTCCATTTGTTAAAGCAGACATACAGACAAACACAAAAATACAACACAAAAAAAAAAAAAAAGGATTTCTCTGGATATAGAATTTTGCTTTCAACATTGTGGAAATTACAAATGGAGACTCAGATATTTTGTTTTCCCGCGTTCAGCTTGTCTTCTCCAATCCCAGCCATCTGATTGGCTGCATCGTGTCACATGACGGCTTCTTCATCACGGACACATTTTTAAATCAGCCATCTTGGATTTTCTTACCATTAATTTTCATAGAAAATGATTTTTTTTATTATTCAAATTTTCTTTAGAATATTTTTTTTAAAGAAAAAAAACTTAGCAGTATTTCAAAACGGATACCACCACGTACCAGCCATCAGCAGCAACACCTGGCTAACTAGTAACCAACACCAAAAATTCATCAAATACGTGGCACCATGAGTCAACATCATTTGCCGTCCTTCGCAGGCGACATCAAGTTGTGGTTTGCGCAGCTGGAATGTTTCTTTGAATTAACCAAGACAAAGGAACAGCATAAGCTGAAGGTCCTGATCAATGGCCTACCTGTTTCCTTGGCTTTCTCGGTGAAGGACGTTGTGACGGATTTGGACCCCGACGTTACCTACGGCTCATTAAAAAACGAAATTCTTCGCAGAAATACCAAGTCGGTAGAGAGCCATTTTCAGGAGTTGTTGGACGATGCTCAAATAGGTGACAGGAAGCCGAGCTCCTATTTTTCGACATTTGCGGGATTTGAGCGACTCCCAGGAGATTGACACCCCCTTCATAAAGCAGCTTTTTTTCTCACGTCTACCGCCAAGTGCGCAAAGGATATTGGTTAATAGTTTGGAGAAGGAGTCGTTAGAGCAACTTGCCGCGTCCGCGGATAGAATACTTGAGGTGGACTCGAACAGCAATCAGCATAATCCTTATGTGGTTTCAGCTTGCGTCCCCCCACGCAATTCTTCTGTGGCCGACAGCAAACTGTTGGAGTTGATTGAAGCTCTCACCAAAAAGGTAGAAGATTTGGCTGTACATCACAGAGAGCCTTCTCAACGTTTGAGGTATCGTTCGCCGCTGTCCTCTATTCATCGCCAGCACTACGATGCAGACAACAATAATTCTTCGTTGTGTTGGTATCATGCTAACTTCAGCAGTAGGGCACAACGTTGTCGCACGCCCTGTAATTACAAGAGATCGGGAAACGCAAAGCAGAGCCACTAGGGGCGGCTAGTGAACTCTGGGAAAACCGACCGAACCGCCATCTTTTCGTATACGACCCGCGGTCAAAAAAATGTTTCCTTGTCGATACTGGGGCGTCGCTGAGTATTTGGCCAGTCAGTTATCTCAAAAAAAAAGCCCAGCTGAATCAAATATAAATCTACGAGCAGTCAACCACACGGCCATTCGAACGTACGGGCAAATTTCGCTTCCTCTTCGGTTAAAAAATTTGAAGTGGAAGTTTACTATCGCCGACTTGCCATACGCCATTTTGGGAGCGAATTTTCTCCCCCATTTTTCCTTGTTGGTGGACATTCGCAGACAACGCCTTTTTGATGCTGAAACAGGCCTTTCTTTCGAGGGTTCAGAGCCGGACGTCGCCACTATCAGCCCTTCCTTTTTCTTGGTTGAAGTGGGCAACCAGTATCAAAGCCTGTTACATTCATTCCCTCAGTTGACGCAGGGAAAGTTACAAATAACTAGCCCGGATCATGCGATTGAACACTTCATATCCATTACAGGTCCACCTGTTTTCTCACGTCCTCGAAGATGAAGTTGAAAGCTGCACGCCTTGAATTCGACCACATGCTGGAATTGGGAATAATTCGGCGCTCCACAAGTCCTTGGGCATCGCCTCTACATATGGTATCTAGATCTTCTGGTGATTGGAGACCGACGGGTGACTACCGACGCTTAAACGCGATTACTGTGCCTGACCGTTATCCAATCCCGCATTTGCAGGATTTTGCATCGTCATTGCAGGGTTGCAGAATCTTTTCTAAGCTTGATTTGATCCGCGCTTATAATCAAATTCCGGTTAAAAAGGAGGATATCCCAAAGACTGCTATTGCCACTCCTTTCGGATCATTCGATTTCCTCACTATGCCTTTCGGCCTTAGAAATGCTGCAAGTACCTTCCAACGATTTATGGATGATATTACTCGGGGCCTGGATTGTGTGTACACGTATATCGATGACGTGTTGATTGCTAGTTCTTCCCCTCAGCAGCATTCAAAGCATCTGGATCTCGTATTTCGTCGTTTACAGAGATATAATGTTTGTATTAATGCTTCCAAGTCTTAATGCTTCCATGCAAAATAAAAAGTGTTCTTACTTTCATGTCCGCCACTGTATGTATGGCTTTATAACTCCATATACAAATAGTTGAGCTCTTTTTCTTGTCCATTATCCATATCACAATGGAAAAACAATACTTGGGAACTTCTTTAAAGAATATACCATTACCTTCTAAGGATGATTTCTTACTTCTTATGATACAAAAAACCAACCAATTTATCAGAAGAGTCAGATGGAGGGCCTACCACTTCGATAAAAAATCAAAATGTACAGATAGGAAATATCTATGATTTCACTACATATAAAATTCCACCACACAACTCTCTACTTGAAAACTTTGAGAAAGACATTTTTAATTTAATCAAACACCTCAAATTTAAGAGGTATAAATCTAACTTTCAAAAGGACCTAAAAAAAATCTAAAAAAATCCATGTCCACTCGGACAAAACTGGAAATCTATATCACATGGATATTGAAAATTACAATGAGTTCATATACAAAGAACTCAGGAAAAATTATAGAAAATCAAATAATGCGTCACTTACCAACATCAACAACAAAACACACAGCATAGTGAATAGACTTAATATTGAAGATAGAACTGAATCTTTGGCATTGAAAAGACCACACTTCAACCTGAAAGATCATAAATCAAACTTTAACTATAATCCTTCTATAAGACTTATATGCCCTTCCAAATCTGATATTGGAATAATTAGTAAAAAAATTTTAGATAGAGTCATCCCACAAATAAGAAAACATGTTAATTTACCACTCTGGGAAAACACATCCCAGGTAATTAACTGGTTTAACCCTTTAGCGTTCAAAGCGACAAAATTATGTCCCCTTTCATTTACTCCAACCACCCTAGGTCTGTCATCAGCGGTATACTGAAGGGCGTATCTAATAGAATAAGTTCACTCTCACATAGTGAGGAGGCGTTTGACTCGCAGGCTGATTACTATAACGACGCCTTAGCTAGATCCGGCTTTAGGGACAAATTGTATTACACCCAGGGAAATAATAGTCCTAATAGTAGCTCTACCAGTGTTGTTATAACACATAATATGTCCATTGGTAATCGAGGTGTCGCGAATGGGAGGGTTCTAAATGCCGGTGGAATGAAACAGCAGGGCACCATTAGTCTAAGTAATAACAATAGAGGTGTCGTGAACGGGAGGTTTCTAGATGCCGGTGGAATGAACCAGCATGGCACCATTAGTCTAAGTAATAGCAATGGTGGGCCTCGCAGCTCCCCGCATAGACTAGGTGAGCATAGGAACCGTAGAAATAATAATGCTAATAATACTGATGGAAATAGAAAGAATAAAAAGAATAGAAGAAGATTGAATACATACTTCAACCCCCCTTTTAATTCTGAAGTGGCTACAAATATTCCTAGGGCCTTCTTCTCTGTGCTAGAACGGAACTTCCCTCCTGGTAATAGGTACCACTCTATCCTCAATAAGAATGTTGTTAAACTTTCGTATTCTACAACCCAAAATCTGGCCTCTCATCTGGCCATTACTAATAATAAGAAAATAAAGGAAGGCCTGGACAACCTAAGCCTAGGGGAAAACACGGTAGTGGATAGAGTGGGCAGTAGCACTGGTGGTGATCTTTCTGAGAATAGCATCACCAGAGGTTGTAACTGTAGAAGGGCTTCGGGCTGCCCCCTGAATGGTTTCTGCCTTGTTAGAAACATAGTTTATGCGTGTGATGTGGTAACTACGGCGTCCACTATGACCTATATAGGATCAACTTCCACCCCCTTTAAGACCAGGTTTAACTCTCATCAATGCACTTTTAGACATAATAAACTGAAGAACTCCACCTCCTTGGCAGCGTACGTCCATAATTTAAAAAATGCACGAACACCTTACACACTTACTTGGCGGCAGGTTGCTAAATCCCATCCATATACTCCTCATAGTAGAGTATGCAACCTGTGCCTTGCCGAATCCCACTCTATTATATTTGCTAAATGCCCTCTACTAAATAGAAAGTCTGAAATTTTTTCCTCTTGCCCCCACCGAATATTAAGCTCTTTCTTCTACTTTAAACCTGTTAGCTAGCACGTCCTTATTCCTCCAGTTGGGCTGTCTTGTGTAACTGTCTCTGACTGAGTGTAACTGTCTCCTAATGTTGGTCGTCTATGTATACGAGTCTGTGAATGTATACGTATGCCTGTGGGAGGATATTGACCTTGATATTGGGGTGTGCAGGGGAGTGTATGTTAATAAGCACCCCTGTTTGGTACAGTGGATGTAACCCATCAACGCTGGCCTACCCACCATTAGTGCATTGGTGGACCTATCCTGACGTATATCTTGTTGATCTGTACCTCTGTATGCGCATGAGTTGTGATGTAATGTATTTATGTAAAGCGTGTACTGTGATTTAGGCTGCACTAGTAGAAATTTAGCCTGTAACTGTGGCGGACCCGTGCCATCCTGCCGTAATATAAATATTCCTGCCCTCACATACATGATTATTGTTCATGTATAGAATAGACAACAGATATCAATATATCAAAACGCTAAGAATACTTTCATCACTCCCTAGAGTGTCTAGGGCCTTAAAAGAAAAGAAACCTAAGATCAATATGAAAGATCACAAAAGAAATTTTGAAAATGATTTGCCAGTCAGATTGATTGCACCATGAAAATCTGACCTGGGTAAACTTAGCAAAAACATTCTAGACAGGGTGATACAGCAGGTTAAAAACTTACATGGTTTACCTAACTTAAACTTGTGGAAGGGAACTGGTGAGGTTATTGAGTGGTTTAACCCTTTAGCGTTCAAAGCGACAAAAACCGACAAAATTATGTCCCCTTTCATTTATTCAAACCGACAAAAACCGACATTTCAGACCACTCGTAGATATCCTTCTAAAAATAAACATTGACATCATCAAAATCTCGTCAATTCGAGATTACAGCGAGATAAAGCCCTTACGCGCGAAAATTAACTCTTAGTATAGTTAAAGACCTTGTGATAACACGTGTTTTTAACTTTGAAATTGTAACATGGCTTCCGAAAGCAGCGACAACGATTTTGAAGGTTTCACATCATACGACATTCAAGATAACAAAGAAACAGAAGATAATATCAGTGATTTATCTTCAAATGAATCAGATATATTTATTTCTGATATATCTGATGATGATGATAGTCACTTTGAAAGTGAAAGCGAAGAGATATCTGACACCATTGAAAAAACACCAACGTGGTTGAAAGAAACAACACCGATACATGTTTCGGATTTTAATGAAAATTCTGGACCACAACACACATTACCACCCGATGCTAAAGCTCTGGATTATTTTTTTTTTATTTCTACCACAAACTTTCTTCGAAGTTGTGGCAGAGGAGACAAATCGCTATGCACAACAACAGATTTCTAATCGAGCAAATCCCGATCTTTTATGGCGTCCGACAGATTCTGCCGAAATGAAAGCGTTTTTTACCATAAACATTATGTTTGGTATTAAACAATTTCCACGACTGTGGAATTATTGGAGTACTGATATAAGGTTTGGTGACCCTTATATATCTAGTATTATGGCCAAAACGAGATTTATAAAATTAAACCAGTATTTGCATCTGGTTGATACTACAAATGCCCCTGGTAGAAATGAATCGAATTACGACCCACTGTACAAAGTACGACCATTAATTGAAATGTTGATGGAAAAATTTAAAAGTATGTATATACCTGGAAAAAATCTTAGTGTTGATGAAGCTATGATTGGATATAAGGGTAGGGTTCATTTCAGACAGTATATGCCAGCTAAACCCACCAAATGGGGCATCAAAGTGTGGGAAGTGTGAATCGGACACGGGATACTGTGTAAACTTTGATGTTTACACAGGAAAAAAACTTAACGGAGAGAGAAAGCACAGGTTGGGTTATGATGTTGTGTGGTCGCTGACTCAACCCTTCCACTTTCAACACAGACACATTTATTATGACCGTTTTTTTTTCTTCGGTGCTTTTAGCAGAGGATCTTGCTCTTGTAAATACGTACACCTGCGGCACAATAATGAGCAATCGGAAAGGGCTACCCCAAGAAATAAAAGTTGCGAAACTAAAAAACAGAGGAGACATTCTCCAAATGCAAAAAGAGAACATGTTAGCCGCAGTGTTCAAAGACAAACGGCAAATTTTGTTCCTGAGTTCTAACCAACAACCAGGTGTTGGGGCTGAGGGTAGACCTTTAGTTAACCTCTCCTACAATAAATATATGGGTGGGGTTGACAAATCCGACCAATATTGCGCGTATTACCCAGTTGGACGCCCTGGAAAGAAATGGTGGAGATACATCTTGTGGTTTTTAGTGAATTTAACCATTGTGAATTCTTATATTGTATTTACTAAAAGCCACAAGGATCCGCCACCACCAAAGGACTACTGCCACATGAAATTTCGCGTGGACATTGCATCCCAGCTACGTGGGGGATATACTTCTCGCAAACACAAAGCTGGGAAAAAAAAATCAAAATTAGCAGTGGTCCACAAAGAAAATATTGATTTTCATAAAGTGGAGAGAATTGATGGTAGGAGGAAGGTTTGCCGATTGTGCTCTTTGCAAAAGAGAAAAACTGTTAAAGGTTACGCAATCCAAACCCTATTTATGTGTTCCTTTTGCAAAGTGCCCTTATGTAAAGGGTGCTTTGGGCAGTATCACGATAGAAATATTGTCTAACAATATTGAAAACACTATTTTTAAAATATATTAGCACACATATACAAAAACACCTGCATTCACCTGTGACACACCTGTTAATGAACTTATATATTGGGAACATTCTGTTACGTAATTTTACACCGTACATTGTGTAAGAGTACATTGCCAATATTATTTTGACTGGTGAAAAGGTTTTATACATTTTTTTCAATGAAAATATTTGCCTGGAATGTAGAGAAAGACTAAAACATTGTACTGATTACACCTGCATTTTTAATTAATTCACCTGTTCGGAAAACTGCTAGAATTGATGGAAATCAGCATCTAGATCATTATTGGATTTTTTTGCAACAAATCTAACAGGTAAGGCAGATAAAGTTTAAATTTTTGTGTTTATCCATAAAGTTATTACTTTTACACCTGTTAATTAATTTTACCTGCCCATAAAAGTCAAATTTAACAAAAAAAAATCAGGTAAAAATATATAATTGTAAATTATAGTTCTTTAAACGTCTACTGACAAAATTTCAAGTCTGCACATAGAAAATTAAAGTAATTACAAACAAATAAAATTGATAACCCTCTTGAGTATAATTAAGTGAAAATAATGCGAATAGATGAACATGACATTTGACAATTCAATGTGAATGCTAAAGGGTTAATATATTAGATATAAATCCTCTGCTTCATTTCTACAATTTGATATAGATAATTACTATTCTTCTATATCACCTATACTCCTGAACAAAGCCTTGATATTTGCTAAAAATAGATCTAACTTAACTTTGGATGACATTAATATTATTACACATGCTAGACTAACACTACTGGAATTTCAGAATGAATACTGGACCAGAAACACATATAGTAATCTATTTGATATTACTACGAGCGATTGGTCAATCTACCCCTCAAGCAACGAAAAAATATGCATTACGAGCTTCAGAAACATACGAGCAACGGGAATCACGATTGGAAACCGTTCGAGTAAGAACTGCTCAAGCCCGTTCATCTGAAACATACGAGCAACGGGAAGCAAGATTGCAAACCGTTCGAGTAAGAACTGCTCAAGCCCGTTCATCTGAAACATACGAGCAACGGGAAGCAAGATTGCAAACCGTTCGAGTAAGAACTGCTCAAGCCCGTTCATCTGAAACATACGAGCAACGGGAAGCAAGATTGCAAACCGTTCGAGTAAGAACTGCTCAAGCCCGTTCATCTGAAACAGACGAGCAACGGGAAGCAAGATTGCAAACCGTTCGAGTAAGAACTGCTCAAGCCCGTTCATCTGAAACAGACGAGCAACGGGAAGCAAGATTGGAAACGAATCGACTACGCAATGCTCTCACAAGAAGAATACTGCACGATGATTTCAATCTTGGTGCATTTCATTACGATTCAAATTGTGATTACAGTCTTCATCCAAATGTGATTATTGGAAAAATGGATAAATTATGCGGGTATTGTGGTGCCCTCAAATTTAAAAATGAAACACCAGGAAAGTGCTGCTCGGGTGGAAAAGTGAAATTGCCAGAATTCCATCCACCACCTGAACCATTATCAACGTTAGTATCAGGTGACACAAGCGAATCTAAACATTTCTTGGCAAACATACGCAAGTACAATTCATGTTTCCAAATGACATCGTTCGGTGCAACAAATATCGTGCGCGAGAATTACATGCCAACATTCAAAGTGCAAGGGCAAATTTATCATCGTGCTGGATCACTACTACCACTGCCGGACGCTGTTACCTGGTCAATCATCTTCGGATCGTCATGATATTACAGCGCGTGTGTTCAAACAAAAATTGAAATCTTTAATCGATTTCATTGTCAAGCATCATGTTTTTGGAGACAAGAATTGAGAACAGTAAACGGTCAAGTATGTGCCACTTATCGTGAAGCTTGCCAAGAATTAAATCTTCTTGAAAATGATGGACATTGGGACACTTCACTCGCTGATGCATCGAATACTGCTCGACCAAAGCAAATACGCACATTATTCTCAATAATATTGACAACGTGCTTCCCATCAAATCCAAAAGATCTTTGGGAAAAATATAAAGACTACATGAGTGAAGACATCCTACATCGTTTGCGTGCAACAAATCAAAATATGAATATTCAATTCACACCAAATGTGTATAATGAAGCATTGGTTTCCATTGAGGTCATATGTTTAGCAATCGCTAACAAAACACTGGTACAATTGGGAATGCCTGCGCCGAATCGATCTGTAAACGACATTTTCGATCGTGATTTGCAACGAGAAACAAACTTTGATGTCGCCGAATTGGGTACATTTGTTCAAACGAATCTTCCCAAATTGCTACCAGAACAACGCATAGTATATGACCAAATTATGCAGGCAATTATAAGTCAAAGCGGCGGATTCTATTTTATAGATGCGCCCGGTGGTACAGGCAAAACTTTTCTCATTTCACTTATTTTGGCAACTATACGATCAGAAAATAATATTGCACTGGCAATCGCATCATCTGGAATTGCGGCAACTCTTTTAGATGGTGGCCGAACAGCACATTCAGCCCTGAAATTGCCATTGAATATGCAAATCGCTGAGACATCAACATGCAATATTACCAAAAATTCTGGTATAGGTAAAGTACTCCAATCATGTAAAATCCTTATATGGGACGAATGTACTATGGCGCACAAAAAATCATTGGAAGCGCTTAATAATACGCTAAAAGATTTGAAAGGAAATGAACAGCTCTTCGGTGGCACACTCATTTTATTGTCTGGTGATTTTCGACAAACTCTACCAGTTATACCGCGATCAACACCCGCTGATGAGCTTAATGCATGTCTCAAATCATCAGTTTTATGGCGACACGTACAGAAATTAACTTTAAAAAACAATATGCGTGTACAACTACAAAATGACGCATCCGCTGAACGTTTCACAAAACAATTGCTGGATATTGGGAATGGGAAAAATGGTAATCGATGATTCCACAAAATGTATCACATTGCCAACAAACTTCTGTAGAATCACGGCAACCAGAGACGAACTGATTCACAAAGTGTTCCCAAATATTGCGCAGCATTACAAAAATCATCAGTGGCTCAGTGTACGTGCTATATTAGCAGCCAAAAACACCGATGTCAATGCCATTAATTTCAGCATTCAAAACGAAATACCAGGCGAAGCGACAACGTATAAGTCCATCGATACTGTAATGAATCAAGACAAAATTATCAATTATCCAATTGAATTCTTGAATTCACTTGATTTGCCAGGCATGCCACCGCACATTTTAACATTGAAAATTGGCGTGCCTATCATCCTTCTCCGAAATATCAATCCACCACAACTTTGCAACGGTACCAGACTTTCAGTGAATAAGACGATGAACAATATCATCGAGGCTACAATTTTAAATGGAAAATTTAAAGGAGAAGATGTACTCTTGCCACGCATCCCAATCATTCCAACAGATACGCCATTCGATTTCAAACGTTTGCAGTTTCCGGTGCGACTCGCCTTTGCAATGACTATCAACAAAGCACAAGGACAATCGCTACAAGTGTGGACTAAATTTAGAAAATCTATGCTTCTCACATGGACAGCTGTATGTGGCTTGCTCACGCGTCGGTAAACCTTCTGATTTATTCGTGTACGCACCAGAAGGAAAAACAAAAAACATTGTGTACCCAAAAGCACTTCAGTAAAACAAATTAAATGTTCTTATAACGAATTTTCTTTAAATTCGTCAGTCATTCAGTCATTTAAAGATAAATGTTAAAATCTAAAAAATAGAAACTAAATTACAGAAGTTTTTAAATAACGATTAAAATGTTAATATTATTCTTTTCAAAATAAGCTTTTTAACACTGAGCGAAGCCGGGTAGCTCCGCTAGTACGTTATAAAATATACCATGAAGGGCAGTGATCAAGCAATGTTTGGAGTGAACAGGGAAGATGAGATAACACAGAATTTAACAGGAAGATATATCGGTCCTTCAGAAGCTGTTGCCTCGGTACTTGGATTTCCAATTCATGAGAGGGAACCGACCGTAGTTCGCCTTCAAGTTCATCTACCTGAGAAAAATCAAATCTTCTTTCGGGTCAATGCTGCTGTTAAAGTAAACAATAACATGGCTAAGACAACTCTGACTGAGTTCATGGATCTTTGCACTCGCGATCCGTTTGCAAAAACATTGTATTATGCCGATGTACCAAAGTTTTACACATGGAATAATAAGAGATGGGAAAGGAGGAAAGTGGGGAAAACAGTTGAGCAGTATCCAGGAATTTTTGAGGCGAACGTTTTGGGACGAGTGTACACTGTTTCCCCACGAAGTGGTGACCTGTATTATTTAAAACTCCTTCTGCATCACGTCAAAGGACCAGTATCTTTCAACTCTTTGAAAATGTGTGATGGAGAACTCCTGCCATTATTCAAAGACGTTTGCAGAGAGAAAGGTCTGCTTCAATCAGATGAACATTGGCAGCAGACTCTGGAAGATGCTGAGCGAACAAGGCTTCCCAAAGCCATGAGAGATCTATTCATCGTGCTCCTCACAAATACGGAAATTGACAATTCCAATGCTTTATGGGCTCGATTTAAGAATTCGCTGTCTGAGGATTACCTTCCGATAGAAAAAAGAGCTACAAGAAACTCTAGCCTTTTGATTAGCGAGAGACATTATGATCAATGTCTTCTGTATTTTGAAGACAAACTTAACGACCTGGGCAAAAGTCTTAGTGACTTTAACTTGCCAAGGCCAAATAATATTGTCGCTAATCAGGATATTGGCAATTTGGAGTTATTGCATGAATTTCAATACAGCAAAGAAGAACAGCGACAATTTGTAGAAGAAAGGGAACCTTTATTGAATAGTGACCAAAAACATGTGTACGCCATTTTGGGAGCGAATTTTCTCCACCATTTTTCCTTGTTGGTGGACATTCGCAGACAACGCCTTTTTGATGCTGAAACAGGCCTTTCTTTCGAGGGTTCAGAGCCGGACGTCGCCACTATCAGCCCTTCCTTTTTCTTGGTTGAAGTGGGCAACCAGTATCAAAGCCTGTTACATTCATTCCCTCAGTTGACGCAGGGAAAGTTACAAATAACTAGCCCGGATCATGCGATTGAACACTTCATATCCATTACAGGTCCACCTGTTTTCTCACGTCCTCGAAGATGAAGTTGAAAGCTGCACGCCTTGAATTCGACCACATGCTGGAATTGGGAATAATTCGGCGCTCCACAAGTCCTTGGGCATCGCCTCTACATATGGTATCTAGATCTTCTGGTGATTGGAGACCGACGGGTGACTACCGACGCTTAAACGCGATTACTGTGCCTGACCGTTATCCAATCCCGCATTTGCAGGATTTTGCATCGTCATTGCAGGGTTGCAGAATCTTTTCTAAGCTTGATTTGATCCGCGCTTATAATCAAATTCCGGTTAAAAAGGAGGATATCCCAAAGACTGCTATTGCCACTCCTTTCGGATCATTCGATTTCCTCACTATGCCTTTCGGCCTTAGAAATGCTGCAAGTACCTTCCAACGATTTATGGATGATATTACTCGGGGCCTGGATTGTGTGTACACGTATATCGATGACGTGTTGATTGCTAGTTCTTCCCCTCAGCAGCATTCAAAGCATCTGGATCTCGTATTTCGTCGTTTACAGAGATATAATGTTTGTATTAATGCTTCCAAGTCTTAATGCTTCCATGCAAAATAAAAAGTGTTCTTACTTTCATGTCCGCCACTGTATGTATGGCTTTATAACTCCATATACAAATAGTTGAGCTCTTTTTCTTGTCCATTATCCATATCACAATGGAAAAACAATACTTGGGAACTTCTTTAAAGAATATACCATTACCTTCTAAGGATGATTTCTTACTTCTTATGATACAAAAAACCAACCAATTTATCAGAAGAGTCAGATGGAGGGCCTACCACTTCGATAAAAAATCAAAATGTACAGATAGGAAATATCTATGATTTCACTACATATAAAATTCCACCACACAACTCTCTACTTGAAAACTTTGAGAAAGACATTTTTAATTTAATCAAACACCTCAAATTTAAGAGGTATAAATCTAACTTTCAAAAGGACCTAAAAAAAATCTAAAAAAATCCATGTCCACTCGGACAAAACTGGAAATCTATATCACATGGATATTGAAAATTACAATGAGTTCATATACAAAGAACTCAGGAAAAATTATAGAAAATCAAATAATGCGTCACTTACCAACATCAACAACAAAACACACAGCATAGTGAATAGACTTAATATTGAAGATAGAACTGAATCTTTGGCATTGAAAAGACCACACTTCAACCTGAAAGATCATAAATCAAACTTTAACTATAATCCTTCTATAAGACTTATATGCCCTTCCAAATCTGATATTGGAATAATTAGTAAAAAAATTTTAGATAGAGTCATCCCACAAATAAGAAAACATGTTAATTTACCACTCTGGGAAAACACATCCCAGGTAATTAACTGGTTTAACCCTTTAGCGTTCAAAGCGACAAAATTATGTCCCCTTTCATTTACTCCAACCACCCTAGGTCTGTCATCAGCGGTATACTGAAGGGCGTATCTAATAGAATAAGTTCACTCTCACATAGTGAGGAGG
The DNA here is from genome assembly GCA_964016885.1 of Eledone cirrhosa. Classification (NCBI taxonomy): domain Eukaryota; kingdom Metazoa; phylum Mollusca; class Cephalopoda; order Octopoda; family Eledonidae; genus Eledone; species Eledone cirrhosa. Next base: position 618,740 of record OZ024764.1, on the reverse strand, counting down.
CGTTTGACTCGCAGGCTGATTACTATAACGACGCCTTAGCTAGATCCGGCTTTAGGGACAAATTGTATTACACCCAGGGAAATAATGGTCCTAATAGTAGCTCTACCAGTGTTGTTATAACACATAATATGTCCATTGGTAATCGAGGTGTCGCGAATGGGAGGGTTCTAAATGCCGGTGGAATGAAACAGCAGGGCACCATTAGTCTAAGTAATAACAATAGAGGTGTCGTGAACGGGAGGTTTCTAGATGCCGGTGGAATGAACCAGCATGGCACCATTAGTCTAAGTAATAGCAATGGTGGGCCTCGCAGCTCCCCGCATAGACTAGGTGAGCATAGGAACCGTAGAAATAATAATGCTAATAATACTGATGGAAATAGAAAGAATAAAAAGAATAGAAGAAGATTGAATACATACTTCAACCCCCCTTTTAATTCTGAAGTGGCTACAAATATTCCTAGGGCCTTCTTCTCTGTGCTAGAACGGAACTTCCCTCCTGGTAATAGGTACCACTCTATCCTCAATAAGAATGTTGTTAAACTTTCGTATTCTACAACCCAAAATCTGGCCTCTCATCTGGCCATTACTAATAATAAGAAAATAAAGGAAGGCCTGGACAACCTAAGCCTAGGGGAAAACACGGTAGTGGATAGAGTGGGCAGTAGCACTGGTGGTGATCTTTCTGAGAATAGCATCACCAGAGGTTGTAACTGTAGAAGGGCTTCGGGCTGCCCCCTGAATGGTTTCTGCCTTGTTAGAAACATAGTTTATGCGTGTGATGTGGTAACTACGGCGTCCACTATGACCTATATAGGATCAACTTCCACCCCCTTTAAGACCAGGTTTAACTCTCATCAATGCACTTTTAGACATAATAAACTGAAGAACTCCACCTCCTTGGCAGCGTACGTCCATAATTTAAAAAATGCACGAACACCTTACACACTTACTTGGCGGCAGGTTGCTAAATCCCATCCATATACTCCTCATAGTAGAGTATGCAACCTGTGCCTTGCCGAATCCCACTCTATTATATTTGCTAAATGCCCTCTACTAAATAGAAAGTCTGAAATTTTTTCCTCTTGCCCCCACCGAATATTAAGCTCTTTCTTCTACTTTAAACCTGTTAGCTAGCACGTCCTTATTCCTCCAGTTGGGCTGTCTTGTGTAACTGTCTCTGACTGAGTGTAACTGTCTCCTAATGTTGGTCGTCTATGTATACGAGTCTGTGAATGTATACGTATGCCTGTGGGAGGATATTGACCTTGATATTGGGGTGTGCAGGGGAGTGTATGTTAATAAGCACCCCTGTTTGGTACAGTGGATGTAACCCATCAACGCTGGCCTACCCACCATTAGTGCATTGGTGGACCTATCCTGACGTATATCTTGTTGATCTGTACCTCTGTATGCGCATGAGTTGTGATGTAATGTATTTATGTAAAGCGTGTACTGTGATTTAGGCTGCACTAGTAGAAATTTAGCCTGTAACTGTGGCGGACCCGTGCCATCCTGCCGTAATATAAATATTCCTGCCCTCACATACATGATTATTGTTCATGTATAGAATAGACAACAGATATCAATATATCAAAACGCTAAGAATACTTTCATCACTCCCTAGAGTGTCTAGGGCCTTAAAAGAAAAGAAACCTAAGATCAATATGAAAGATCACAAAAGAAATTTTGAAAATGATTTGCCAGTCAGATTGATTGCACCATGAAAATCTGACCTGGGTAAACTTAGCAAAAACATTCTAGACAGGGTGATACAGCAGGTTAAAAACTTACATGGTTTACCTAACTTAAACTTGTGGAAGGGAACTGGTGAGGTTATTGAGTGGTTTAACCCTTTAGCGTTCAAAGCGACAAAAACCGACAAAATTATGTCCCCTTTCATTTATTCAAACCGACAAAAACCGACATTTCAGACCACTCGTAGATATCCTTCTAAAAATAAACATTGACATCATCAAAATCTCGTCAATTCGAGATTACAGCGAGATAAAGCCCTTACGCGCGAAAATTAACTCTTAGTATAGTTAAAGACCTTGTGATAACACGTGTTTTTAACTTTGAAATTGTAACATGGCTTCCGAAAGCAGCGACAACGATTTTGAAGGTTTCACATCATACGACATTCAAGATAACAAAGAAACAGAAGATAATATCAGTGATTTATCTTCAAATGAATCAGATATATTTATTTCTGATATATCTGATGATGATGATAGTCACTTTGAAAGTGAAAGCGAAGAGATATCTGACACCATTGAAAAAACACCAACGTGGTTGAAAGAAACAACACCGATACATGTTTCGGATTTTAATGAAAATTCTGGACCACAACACACATTACCACCCGATGCTAAAGCTCTGGATTATTTTTTTTTTATTTCTACCACAAACTTTCTTCGAAGTTGTGGCAGAGGAGACAAATCGCTATGCACAACAACAGATTTCTAATCGAGCAAATCCCGATCTTTTATGGCGTCCGACAGATTCTGCCGAAATGAAAGCGTTTTTTACCATAAACATTATGTTTGGTATTAAACAATTTCCACGACTGTGGAATTATTGGAGTACTGATATAAGGTTTGGTGACCCTTATATATCTAGTATTATGGCCAAAACGAGATTTATAAAATTAAACCAGTATTTGCATCTGGTTGATACTACAAATGCCCCTGGTAGAAATGAATCGAATTACGACCCACTGTACAAAGTACGACCATTAATTGAAATGTTGATGGAAAAATTTAAAAGTATGTATATACCTGGAAAAAATCTTAGTGTTGATGAAGCTATGATTGGATATAAGGGTAGGGTTCATTTCAGACAGTATATGCCAGCTAAACCCACCAAATGGGGCATCAAAGTGTGGGAAGTGTGAATCGGACACGGGATACTGTGTAAACTTTGATGTTTACACAGGAAAAAAACTTAACGGAGAGAGAAAGCACAGGTTGGGTTATGATGTTGTGTGGTCGCTGACTCAACCCTTCCACTTTCAACACAGACACATTTATTATGACCGTTTTTTTTTCTTCGGTGCTTTTAGCAGAGGATCTTGCTCTTGTAAATACGTACACCTGCGGCACAATAATGAGCAATCGGAAAGGGCTACCCCAAGAAATAAAAGTTGCGAAACTAAAAAACAGAGGAGACATTCTCCAAATGCAAAAAGAGAACATGTTAGCCGCAGTGTTCAAAGACAAACGGCAAATTTTGTTCCTGAGTTCTAACCAACAACCAGGTGTTGGGGCTGAGGGTAGACCTTTAGTTAACCTCTCCTACAATAAATATATGGGTGGGGTTGACAAATCCGACCAATATTGCGCGTATTACCCAGTTGGACGCCCTGGAAAGAAATGGTGGAGATACATCTTGTGGTTTTTAGTGAATTTAACCATTGTGAATTCTTATATTGTATTTACTAAAAGCCACAAGGATCCGCCACCACCAAAGGACTACTGCCACATGAAATTTCGCGTGGACATTGCATCCCAGCTACGTGGGGGATATACTTCTCGCAAACACAAAGCTGGGAAAAAAAATCAAAATTAGCAGTGGTCCACAAAGAAAATATTGATTTTCATAAAGTGGAGAGAATTGATGGTAGGAGGAAGGTTTGCCGATTGTGCTCTTTGCAAAAGAGAAAAACTGTTAAAGGTTACGCAATCCAAACCCTATTTATGTGTTCCTTTTGCAAAGTGCCCTTATGTAAAGGGTGCTTTGGGCAGTATCACGATAGAAATATTGTCTAACAATATTGAAAACACTATTTTTAAAATATATTAGCACACATATACAAAAACACCTGCATTCACCTGTGACACACCTGTTAATGAACTTATATATTGGGAACATTCTGTTACGTAATTTTACACCGTACATTGTGTAAGAGTACATTGCCAATATTATTTTGACTGGTGAAAAGGTTTTATACATTTTTTTCAATGAAAATATTTGCCTGGAATGTAGAGAAAGACTAAAACATTGTACTGATTACACCTGCATTTTTAATTAATTCACCTGTTCGGAAAACTGCTAGAATTGATGGAAATCAGCATCTAGATCATTATTGGATTTTTTTGCAACAAATCTAACAGGTAAGGCAGATAAAGTTTAAATTTTTGTGTTTATCCATAAAGTTATTACTTTTACACCTGTTAATTAATTTTACCTGCCCATAAAAGTCAAATTTAACAAAAAAAAATCAGGTAAAAATATATAATTGTAAATTATAGTTCTTTAAACGTCTACTGACAAAATTTCAAGTCTGCACATAGAAAATTAAAGTAATTACAAACAAATAAAATTGATAACCCTCTTGAGTATAATTAAGTGAAAATAATGCGAATAGATGAACATGACATTTGACAATTCAATGTGAATGCTAAAGGGTTAATATATTAGATATAAATCCTCTGCTTCATTTCTACAATTTGATATAGATAATTACTATTCTTCTATATCACCTATACTCCTGAACAAAGCCTTGATATTTGCTAAAAATAGATCTAACTTAACTTTGGATGACATTAATATTATTACACATGCTAGACTAACACTACTGGAATTTCAGAATGAATACTGGACCAGAAACACATATAGTAATCTATTTGATATTACTACGAGCGATTGGTCAATCTACCCCTCAAGCAACGAAAAAATATGCATTACGAGCTTCAGAAACATACGAGCAACGGGAATCACGATTGGAAACCGTTCGAGTAAGAACTGCTCAAGCCCGTTCATCTGAAACATACGAGCAACGGGAAGCAAGATTGCAAACCGTTCGAGTAAGAACTGCTCAAGCCCGTTCATCTGAAACATACGAGCAACGGGAAGCAAGATTGCAAACCGTTCGAGTAAGAACTGCTCAAGCCCGTTCATCTGAAACATACGAGCAACGGGAAGCAAGATTGCAAACCGTTCGAGTAAGAACTGCTCAAGCCCGTTCATCTGAAACAGACGAGCAACGGGAAGCAAGATTGCAAACCGTTCGAGTAAGAACTGCTCAAGCCCGTTCATCTGAAACAGACGAGCAACGGGAAGCAAGATTGGAAACGAATCGACTACGCAATGCTCTCACAAGAAGAATACTGCACGATGATTTCAATCTTGGTGCATTTCATTACGATTCAAATTGTGATTACAGTCTTCATCCAAATGTGATTATTGGAAAAATGGATAAATTATGCGGGTATTGTGGTGCCCTCAAATTTAAAAATGAAACACCAGGAAAGTGCTGCTCGGGTGGAAAAGTGAAATTGCCAGAATTCCATCCACCACCTGAACCATTATCAACGTTAGTATCAGGTGACACAAGCGAATCTAAACATTTCTTGGCAAACATACGCAAGTACAATTCATGTTTCCAAATGACATCGTTCGGTGCAACAAATATCGTGCGCGAGAATTACATGCCAACATTCAAAGTGCAAGGGCAAATTTATCATCGTGCTGGATCACTACTACCACTGCCGGACGCTGTTACCTGGTCAATCATCTTCGGATCGTCATGATATTACAGCGCGTGTGTTCAAACAAAAATTGAAATCTTTAATCGATTTCATTGTCAAGCATCATGTTTTTGGAGACAAGAATTGAGAACAGTAAACGGTCAAGTATGTGCCACTTATCGTGAAGCTTGCCAAGAATTAAATCTTCTTGAAAATGATGGACATTGGGACACTTCACTCGCTGATGCATCGAATACTGCTCGACCAAAGCAAATACGCACATTATTCTCAATAATATTGACAACGTGCTTCCCATCAAATCCAAAAGATCTTTGGGAAAAATATAAAGACTACATGAGTGAAGACATCCTACATCGTTTGCGTGCAACAAATCAAAATATGAATATTCAATTCACACCAAATGTGTATAATGAAGCATTGGTTTCCATTGAGGTCATATGTTTAGCAATCGCTAACAAAACACTGGTACAATTGGGAATGCCTGCGCCGAATCGATCTGTAAACGACATTTTCGATCGTGATTTGCAACGAGAAACAAACTTTGATGTCGCCGAATTGGGTACATTTGTTCAAACGAATCTTCCCAAATTGCTACCAGAACAACGCATAGTATATGACCAAATTATGCAGGCAATTATAAGTCAAAGCGGCGGATTCTATTTTATAGATGCGCCCGGTGGTACAGGCAAAACTTTTCTCATTTCACTTATTTTGGCAACTATACGATCAGAAAATAATATTGCACTGGCAATCGCATCATCTGGAATTGCGGCAACTCTTTTAGATGGTGGCCGAACAGCACATTCAGCCCTGAAATTGCCATTGAATATGCAAATCGCTGAGACATCAACATGCAATATTACCAAAAATTCTGGTATAGGTAAAGTACTCCAATCATGTAAAATCCTTATATGGGACGAATGTACTATGGCGCACAAAAAATCATTGGAAGCGCTTAATAATACGCTAAAAGATTTGAAAGGAAATGAACAGCTCTTCGGTGGCACACTCATTTTATTGTCTGGTGATTTTCGACAAACTCTACCAGTTATACCGCGATCAACACCCGCTGATGAGCTTAATGCATGTCTCAAATCATCAGTTTTATGGCGACACGTACAGAAATTAACTTTAAAAAACAATATGCGTGTACAACTACAAAATGACGCATCCGCTGAACGTTTCACAAAACAATTGCTGGATATTGGGAATGGGAAAAATGGTAATCGATGATTCCACAAAATGTATCACATTGCCAACAAACTTCTGTAGAATCACGGCAACCAGAGACGAACTGATTCACAAAGTGTTCCCAAATATTGCGCAGCATTACAAAAATCATCAGTGGCTCAGTGTACGTGCTATATTAGCAGCCAAAAACACCGATGTCAATGCCATTAATTTCAGCATTCAAAACGAAATACCAGGCGAAGCGACAACGTATAAGTCCATCGATACTGTAATGAATCAAGACAAAATTATCAATTATCCAATTGAATTCTTGAATTCACTTGATTTGCCAGGCATGCCACCGCACATTTTAACATTGAAAATTGGCGTGCCTATCATCCTTCTCCGAAATATCAATCCACCACAACTTTGCAACGGTACCAGACTTTCAGTGAATAAGACGATGAACAATATCATCGAGGCTACAATTTTAAATGGAAAATTTAAAGGAGAAGATGTACTCTTGCCACGCATCCCAATCATTCCAACAGATACGCCATTCGATTTCAAACGTTTGCAGTTTCCGGTGCGACTCGCCTTTGCAATGACTATCAACAAAGCACAAGGACAATCGCTACAAGTGTGTGGACTAAATTTAGAAAATCTATGCTTCTCACATGGACAGCTGTATGTGGCTTGCTCACGCGTCGGTAAACCTTCTGATTTATTCGTGTACGCACCAGAAGGAAAAACAAAAAACATTGTGTACCCAAAAGCACTTCAGTAAAACAAATTAAATGTTCTTATAACGAATTTTCTTTAAATTCGTCAGTCATTCAGTCATTTAAAGATAAATGTTAAAATCTAAAAAATAGAAACTAAATTACAGAAGTTTTTAAATAACGATTAAAATGTTAATATTATTCTTTTCAAAATAAGCTTTTTAACACTGAGCGAAGCCGGGTAGCTCCGCTAGTACGTTATAAAATATACCATGAAGGGCAGTGATCAAGCAATGTTTGGAGTGAACAGGGAAGATGAGATAACACAGAATTTAACAGGAAGATATATCGGTCCTTCAGAAGCTGTTGCCTCGGTACTTGGATTTCCAATTCATGAGAGGGAACCGACCGTAGTTCGCCTTCAAGTTCATCTACCTGAGAAAAATCAAATCTTCTTTCGGGTCAATGCTGCTGTTAAAGTAAACAATAACATGGCTAAGACAACTCTGACTGAGTTCATGGATCTTTGCACTCGCGATCCGTTTGCAAAAACATTGTATTATGCCGATGTACCAAAGTTTTACACATGGAATAATAAGAGATGGGAAAGGAGGAAAGTGGGGAAAACAGTTGAGCAGTATCCAGGAATTTTTGAGGCGAACGTTTTGGGACGAGTGTACACTGTTTCCCCACGAAGTGGTGACCTGTATTATTTAAAACTCCTTCTGCATCACGTCAAAGGACCAGTATCTTTCAACTCTTTGAAAATGTGTGATGGAGAACTCCTGCCATTATTCAAAGACGTTTGCAGAGAGAAAGGTCTGCTTCAATCAGATGAACATTGGCAGCAGACTCTGGAAGATGCTGAGCGAACAAGGCTTCCCAAAGCCATGAGAGATCTATTCATCGTGCTCCTCACAAATACGGAAATTGACAATTCCAATGCTTTATGGGCTCGATTTAAGAATTCGCTGTCTGAGGATTACCTTCCGATAGAAAAAAGAGCTACAAGAAACTCTAGCCTTTTGATTAGCGAGAGACATTATGATCAATGTCTTCTGTATTTTGAAGACAAACTTAACGACCTGGGCAAAAGTCTTAGTGACTTTAACTTGCCAAGGCCAAATAATATTGTCGCTAATCAGGATATTGGCAATTTGGAGTTATTGCATGAATTTCAATACAGCAAAGAAGAACAGCGACAATTTGTAGAAGAAAGGGAACCTTTATTGAATAGTGACCAAAAACATGTGTACGCCATTTTGGGAGCGAATTTTCTCCACCATTTTTCCTTGTTGGTGGACATTCGCAGACAACGCCTTTTTGATGCTGAAACAGGCCTTTCTTTCGAGGGTTCAGAGCCGGACGTCGCCACTATCAGCCCTTCCTTTTTCTTGGTTGAAGTGGGCAACCAGTATCAAAGCCTGTTACATTCATTCCCTCAGTTGACGCAGGGAAAGTTACAAATAACTAGCCCGGATCATGCGATTGAACACTTCATATCCATTACAGGTCCACCTGTTTTCTCACGTCCTCGAAGATGAAGTTGAAAGCTGCACGCCTTGAATTCGACCACATGCTGGAATTGGGAATAATTCGGCGCTCCACAAGTCCTTGGGCATCGCCTCTACATATGGTATCTAGATCTTCTGGTGATTGGAGACCGACGGGTGACTACCGACGCTTAAACGCGATTACTGTGCCTGACCGTTATCCAATCCCGCATTTGCAGGATTTTGCATCGTCATTGCAGGGTTGCAGAATCTTTTCTAAGCTTGATTTGATCCGCGCTTATAATCAAATTCCGGTTAAAAAGGAGGATATCCCAAAGACTGCTATTGCCACTCCTTTCGGATCATTCGATTTCCTCACTATGCCTTTCGGCCTTAGAAATGCTGCAAGTACCTTCCAACGATTTATGGATGATATTACTCGGGGCCTGGATTGTGTGTACACGTATATCGATGACGTGTTGATTGCTAGTTCTTCCCCTCAGCAGCATTCAAAGCATCTGGATCTCGTATTTCGTCGTTTACAGAGATATAATGTTTGTATTAATGCTTCCAAGTCTTAATGCTTCCATGCAAAATAAAAAGTGTTCTTACTTTCATGTCCGCCACTGTATGTATGGCTTTATAACTCCATATACAAATAGTTGAGCTCTTTTTCTTGTCCATTATCCATATCACAATGGAAAAACAATACTTGGGAACTTCTTTAAAGAATATACCATTACCTTCTAAGGATGATTTCTTACTTCTTATGATACAAAAAACCAACCAATTTATCAGAAGAGTCAGATGGAGGGCCTACCACTTCGATAAAAAATCAAAATGTACAGATAGGAAATATCTATGATTTCACTACATATAAAATTCCACCACACAACTCTCTACTTGAAAACTTTGAGAAAGACATTTTTAATTTAATCAAACACCTCAAATTTAAGAGGTATAAATCTAACTTTCAAAAGGACCTAAAAAAAATCTAAAAAAATCCATGTCCACTCGGACAAAACTGGAAATCTATATCACATGGATATTGAAAATTACAATGAGTTCATATACAAAGAACTCAGGAAAAATTATAGAAAATCAAATAATGCGTCACTTACCAACATCAACAACAAAACACACAGCATAGTGAATAGACTTAATATTGAAGATAGAACTGAATCTTTGGCATTGAAAAGACCACACTTCAACCTGAAAGATCATAAATCAAACTTTAACTATAATCCTTCTATAAGACTTATATGCCCTTCCAAATCTGATATTGGAATAATTAGTAAAAAAATTTTAGATAGAGTCATCCCACAAATAAGAAAACATGTTAATTTACCACTCTGGGAAAACACATCCCAGGTAATTAACTGGTTTAACCCTTTAGCGTTCAAAGCGACAAAATTATGTCCCCTTTCATTTACTCCAACCACCCTAGGTCTGTCATCAGCGGTATACTGAAGGGCGTATCTAATAGAATAAGTTCACTCTCACATAGTGAGGAGGCGTTTGACTCGCAGGCTGATTACTATAACGACGCCTTAGCTAGATCCGGCTTTAGGGACAAATTGTATTACACCCAGGGAAATAATGGTCCTAATAGTAGCTCTACCAGTGTTGTTATAACACATAATATGTCCATTGGTAATCGAGGTGTCGCGAATGGGAGGGTTCTAAATGCCGGTGGAATGAAACAGCAGGGCACCATTAGTCTAAGTAATAACAATAGAGGTGTCGTGAACGGGAGGTTTCTAGATGCCGGTGGAATGAACCAGCATGGCACCATTAGTCTAAGTAATAGCAATGGTGGGCCTCGCAGCTCCCCGCATAGACTAGGTGAGCATAGGAACCGTAGAAATAATAATGCTAATAATACTGATGGAAATAGAAAGAATAAAAAGAATAGAAGAAGATTGAATACATACTTCAACCCCCCTTTTAATTCTGAAGTGGCTACAAATATTCCTAGGGCCTTCTTCTCTGTGCTAGAACGGAACTTCCCTCCTGGTAATAGGTACCACTCTATCCTCAATAAGAATGTTGTTAAACTTTCGTATTCTACAACCCAAAATCTGGCCTCTCATCTGGCCATTACTAATAATAAGAAAATAAAGGAAGGCCTGGACAACCTAAGCCTAGGGGAAAACACGGTAGTGGATAGAGTGGGCAGTAGCACTGGTGGTGATCTTTCTGAGAATAGCATCACCAGAGGTTGTAACTGTAGAAGGGCTTCGGGCTGCCCCCTGAATGGTTTCTGCCTTGTTAGAAACATAGTTTATGCGTGTGATGTGGTAACTACGGCGTCCACTATGACCTATATAGGATCAACTTCCACCCCCTTTAAGACCAGGTTTAACTCTCATCAATGCACTTTTAGACATAATAAACTGAAGAACTCCACCTCCTTGGCAGCGTACGTCCATAATTTAAAAAATGCACGAACACCTTACACACTTACTTGGCGGCAGGTTGCTAAATCCCATCCATATACTCCTCATAGTAGAGTATGCAACCTGTGCCTTGCCGAATCCCACTCTATTATATTTGCTAAATGCCCTCTACTAAATAGAAAGTCTGAAATTTTTTCCTCTTGCCCCCACCGAATATTAAGCTCTTTCTTCTACTTTAAACCTGTTAGCTAGCACGTCCTTATTCCTCCAGTTGGGCTGTCTTGTGTAACTGTCTCTGACTGAGTGTAACTGTCTCCTAATGTTGGTCGTCTATGTATACGAGTCTGTGAATGTATACGTATGCCTGTGGGAGGATATTGACCTTGATATTGGGGTGTGCAGGGGAGTGTATGTTAATAAGCACCCCTGTTTGGTACAGTGGATGTAACCCATCAACGCTGGCCTACCCACCATTAGTGCATTGGTGGACCTATCCTGACGTATATCTTGTTGATCTGTACCTCTGTATGCGCATGAGTTGTGATGTAATGTATTTATGTAAAGCGTGTACTGTGATTTAGGCTGCACTAGTAGAAATTTAGCCTGTAACTGTGGCGGACCCGTGCCATCCTGCCGTAATATAAATATTCCTGCCCTCACATACATGATTATTGTTCATGTATAGAATAGACAACAGATATCAATATATCAAAACGCTAAGAATACTTTCATCACTCCCTAGAGTGTCTAGGGCCTTAAAAGAAAAGAAACCTAAGATCAATATGAAAGATCACAAAAGAAATTTTGAAAATGATTTGCCAGTCAGATTGATTGCACCATCAAAATCTGACCTGGGTAAACTTAGCAAAAACATTCTAGACAGGGTGATACAGCAGGTTAAAAACTTACATGGTTTACCTAACTTAAACTTGTGGAAGGGAACTGGTGAGGTTATTGAGTGGTTTAACCCTTTAGCGTTCAAAGCGACAAAAACCGACAAAATTATGTCCCCTTTCATTTATTCAAACCGACAAAAACCGACATTTCAGACCCCTCGTAGATATCCTTCTAAAAATAAACATTGACATCATCAAAATCTCGTCAATTCGAGATTACAGCGAGATAAAGCCCTTACGCGCGAAAATTAACTCTTAGTATAGTTAAAGACCTTGTGATAACACGTGTTTTTAACTTTGAAATTGTAACATGGCTTCCGAAAGCAGCGACAACGATTTTGAAGGTTTCACATCATACGACATTCAAGATAACAAAGAAACAGAAGATAATATCAGTGATTTATCTTCAAATGAATCAGATATATTTATTTCTGATATATCTGATGATGATGATAGTCACTTTGAAAGTGAAAGCGAAGAGATATCTGACACCATTGAAAAAACACCAACGTGGTTGAAAGAAACAACACCGATACATGTTTCGGATTTTAATGAAAATTCTGGACCACAACACACATTACCACCCGATGCTAAAGCTCTGGATTATTTTTTTTTTATTTCTACCACAAACTTTCTTCGAAGTTGTGGCAGAGGAGACAAATCGCTATGCACAACAACAGATTTCTAATCGAGCAAATCCCGATCTTTTATGGCGTCCGACAGATTCTGCCGAAATGAAAGCGTTTTTTACCATAAACATTATGTTTGGTATTAAACAATTTCCACGACTGTGGAATTATTGGAGTACTGATATAAGGTTTGGTGACCCTTATATATCTAGTATTATGGCCAAAACGAGATTTATAAAATTAAACCAGTATTTGCATCTGGTTGATACTACAAATGCCCCTGGTAGAAATGAATCGAATTACGACCCACTGTACAAAGTACGACCATTAATTGAAATGTTGATGGAAAAATTTAAAAGTATGTATATACCTGGAAAAAATCTTAGTGTTGATGAAGCTATGATTGGATATAAGGGTAGGGTTCATTTCAGACAGTATATGCCAGCTAAACCCACCAAATGGGGCATCAAAGTGTGGGAAGTGTGAATCGGACACGGGATACTGTGTAAACTTTGATGTTTACACAGGAAAAAAACTTAACGGAGAGAGAAAGCACAGGTTGGGTTATGATGTTGTGTGGTCGCTGACTCAACCCTTCCACTTTCAACACAGACACATTTATTATGACCGTTTTTTTTTCTTCGGTGCTTTTAGCAGAGGATCTTGCTCTTGTAAATACGTACACCTGCGGCACAATAATGAGCAATCGGAAAGGGCTACCCCAAGAAATAAAAGTTGCGAAACTAAAAAACAGAGGAGACATTCTCCAAATGCAAAAAGAGAACATGTTAGCCGCAGTGTTCAAAGACAAACGGCAAATTTTGTTCCTGAGTTCTAACCAACAACCAGGTGTTGGGGCTGAGGGTAGACCTTTAGTTAACCTCTCCTACAATAAATATATGGGTGGGGTTGACAAATCCGACCAATATTGCGCGTATTACCCAGTTGGACGCCCTGGAAAGAAATGGTGGAGATACATCTTGTGGTTTTTAGTGAATTTAACCATTGTGAATTCTTATATTGTATTTACTAAAAGCCACAAGGATCCGCCACCACCAAAGGACTACTGCCACATGAAATTTCGCGTGGACATTGCATCCCAGCTACGTGGGGGATATACTTCTCGCAAACACAAAGCTGGGAAAAAAAATCAAAATTAGCAGTGGTCCACAAAGAAAATATTGATTTTCATAAAGTGGAGAGAATTGATGGTAGGAGGAAGGTTTGCCGATTGTGCTCTTTGCAAAAGAGAAAAACTGTTAAAGGTTACGCAATCCAAACCCTATTTATGTGTTCCTTTTGCAAAGTGCCCTTATGTAAAGGGTGCTTTGGGCAGTATCACGATAGAAATATTGTCTAACAATATTGAAAACACTATTTTTAAAATATATTAGCACACATATACAAAAACACCTGCATTCACCTGTGACACACCTGTTAATGAACTTATATATTGGGAACATTCTGTTACGTAATTTTACACCGTACATTGTGTAAGAGTACATTGCCAATATTATTTTGACTGGTGAAAAGGTTTTATACATTTTTTTCAATGAAAATATTTGCCTGGAATGTAGAGAAAGACTAAAACATTGTACTGATTACACCTGCATTTTTAATTAATTCACCTGTTCGGAAAACTGCTAGAATTGATGGAAATCAGCATCTAGATCATTATTGGATTTTTTTGCAACAAATCTAACAGGTAAGGCAGATAAAGTTTAAATTTTTGTGTTTATCCATAAAGTTATTACTTTTACACCTGTTAATTAATTTTACCTGCCCATAAAAGTCAAATTTAACAAAAAAAAATCAGGTAAAAATATATAATTGTAAATTATAGTTCTTTAAACGTCTACTGACAAAATTTCAAGTCTGCACATAGAAAATTAAAGTAATTACAAACAAATAAAATTGATAACCCTCTTGAGTATAATTAAGTGAAAATAATGCGAATAGATGAACATGACATTTGACAATTCAATGTGAATGCTAAAGGGTTAATATATTAGATATAAATCCTCTGCTTCATTTCTACAATTTGATATAGATAATTACTATTCTTCTATATCACCTATACTCCTGAACAAAGCCTTGATATTTGCTAAAAATAGATCTAACTTAACTTTGGATGACATTAATATTATTACACATGCTAGACTAACACTACTGGAATTTCAGAATGAATACTGGACCAGAAACACATATAGTAATCTATTTGATATTACTACGAGCGATTGGTCAATCTACCCCTCAAGCAACGAAAAAATATGCATTACGAGCTTCAGAAACATACGAGCAACGGGAATCACGATTGGAAACCGTTCGAGTAAGAACTGCTCAAGCCCGTTCATCTGAAACATACGAGCAACGGGAAGCAAGATTGCAAACCGTTCGAGTAAGAACTGCTCAAGCCCGTTCATCTGAAACATACGAGCAACGGGAAGCAAGATTGCAAACCGTTCGAGTAAGAACTGCTCAAGCCCGTTCATCTGAAACATACGAGCAACGGGAAGCAAGATTGCAAACCGTTCGAGTAAGAACTGCTCAAGCCCGTTCATCTGAAACAGACGAGCAACGGGAAGCAAGATTGCAAACCGTTCGAGTAAGAACTGCTCAAGCCCGTTCATCTGAAACAGACGAGCAACGGGAAGCAAGATTGGAAACGAATCGACTACGCAATGCTCTCACAAGAAGAATACTGCACGATGATTTCAATCTTGGTGCATTTCATTACGATTCAAATTGTGATTACAGTCTTCATCCAAATGTGATTATTGGAAAAATGGATAAATTATGCGGGTATTGTGGTGCCCTCAAATTTAAAAATGAAACACCAGGAAAGTGCTGCTCGGGTGGAAAAGTGAAATTGCCAGAATTCCATCCACCACCTGAACCATTATCAACGTTAGTATCAGGTGACACAAGCGAATCTAAACATTTCTTGGCAAACATACGCAAGTACAATTCATGTTTCCAAATGACATCGTTCGGTGCAACAAATATCGTGCGCGAGAATTACATGCCAACATTCAAAGTGCAAGGGCAAATTTATCATCGTGCTGGATCACTACTACCACTGCCGGACGCTGTTACCTGGTCAATCATCTTCGGATCGTCATGATATTACAGCGCGTGTGTTCAAACAAAAATTGAAATCTTTAATCGATTTCATTGTCAAGCATCATGTTTTTGGAGACAAGAATTGAGAACAGTAAACGGTCAAGTATGTGCCACTTATCGTGAAGCTTGCCAAGAATTAAATCTTCTTGAAAATGATGGACATTGGGACACTTCACTCGCTGATGCATCGAATACTGCTCGACCAAAGCAAATACGCACATTATTCTCAATAATATTGACAACGTGCTTCCCATCAAATCCAAAAGATCTTTGGGAAAAATATAAAGACTACATGAGTGAAGACATCCTACATCGTTTGCGTGCAACAAATCAAAATATGAATATTCAATTCACACCAAATGTGTATAATGAAGCATTGGTTTCCATTGAGGTCATATGTTTAGCAATCGCTAACAAAACACTGGTACAATTGGGAATGCCTGCGCCGAATCGATCTGTAAACGACATTTTCGATCGTGATTTGCAACGAGAAACAAACTTTGATGTCGCCGAATTGGGTACATTTGTTCAAACGAATCTTCCCAAATTGCTACCAGAACAACGCATAGTATATGACCAAATTATGCAGGCAATTATAAGTCAAAGCGGCGGATTCTATTTTATAGATGCGCCCGGTGGTACAGGCAAAACTTTTCTCATTTCACTTATTTTGGCAACTATACGATCAGAAAATAATATTGCACTGGCAATCGCATCATCTGGAATTGCGGCAACTCTTTTAGATGGTGGCCGAACAGCACATTCAGCCCTGAAATTGCCATTGAATATGCAAATCGCTGAGACATCAACATGCAATATTACCAAAAATTCTGGTATAGGTAAAGTACTCCAATCATGTAAAATCCTTATATGGGACGAATGTACTATGGCGCACAAAAAATCATTGGAAGCGCTTAATAATACGCTAAAAGATTTGAAAGGAAATGAACAGCTCTTCGGTGGCACACTCATTTTATTGTCTGGTGATTTTCGACAAACTCTACCAGTTATACCGCGATCAACACCCGCTGATGAGCTTAATGCATGTCTCAAATCATCAGTTTTATGGCGACACGTACAGAAATTAACTTTAAAAAACAATATGCGTGTACAACTACAAAATGACGCATCCGCTGAACGTTTCACAAAACAATTGCTGGATATTGGGAATGGGAAAAATGGTAATCGATGATTCCACAAAATGTATCACATTGCCAACAAACTTCTGTAGAATCACGGCAACCAGAGACGAACTGATTCACAAAGTGTTCCCAAATATTGCGCAGCATTACAAAAATCATCAGTGGCTCAGTGTACGTGCTATATTAGCAGCCAAAAACACCGATGTCAATGCCATTAATTTCAGCATTCAAAACGAAATACCAGGCGAAGCGACAACGTATAAGTCCATCGATACTGTAATGAATCAAGACAAAATTATCAATTATCCAATTGAATTCTTGAATTCACTTGATTTGCCAGGCATGCCACCGCACATTTTAACATTGAAAATTGGCGTGCCTATCATCCTTCTCCGAAATATCAATCCACCACAACTTTGCAACGGTACCAGACTTTCAGTGAATAAGACGATGAACAATATCATCGAGGCTACAATTTTAAATGGAAAATTTAAAGGAGAAGATGTACTCTTGCCACGCATCCCAATCATTCCAACAGATACGCCATTCGATTTCAAACGTTTGCAGTTTCCGGTGCGACTCGCCTTTGCAATGACTATCAACAAAGCACAAGGACAATCGCTACAAGTGTGTGGACTAAATTTAGAAAATCTATGCTTCTCACATGGACAGCTGTATGTGGCTTGCTCACGCGTCGGTAAACCTTCTGATTTATTCGTGTACGCACCAGAAGGAAAAACAAAAAACATTGTGTACCCAAAAGCACTTCAGTAAAACAAATTAAATGTTCTTATAACGAATTTTCTTTAAATTCGTCAGTCATTCAGTCATTTAAAGATAAATGTTAAAATCTAAAAAATAGAAACTAAATTACAGAAGTTTTTAAATAACGATTAAAATGTTAATATTATTCTTTTCAAAATAAGCTTTTTAACACTGAGCGAAGCCGGGTAGCTCCGCTAGTACGTTATAAAATATACCATGAAGGGCAGTGATCAAGCAATGTTTGGAGTGAACAGGGAAGATGAGATAACACAGAATTTAACAGGAAGATATATCGGTCCTTCAGAAGCTGTTGCCTCGGTACTTGGATTTCCAATTCATGAGAGGGAACCGACCGTAGTTCGCCTTCAAGTTCATCTACCTGAGAAAAATCAAATCTTCTTTCGGGTCAATGCTGCTGTTAAAGTAAACAATAACATGGCTAAGACAACTCTGACTGAGTTCATGGATCTTTGCACTCGCGATCCGTTTGCAAAAACATTGTATTATGCCGATGTACCAAAGTTTTACACATGGAATAATAAGAGATGGGAAAGGAGGAAAGTGGGGAAAACAGTTGAGCAGTATCCAGGAATTTTTGAGGCGAACGTTTTGGGACGAGTGTACACTGTTTCCCCACGAAGTGGTGACCTGTATTATTTAAAACTCCTTCTGCATCACGTCAAAGGACCAGTATCTTTCAACTCTTTGAAAATGTGTGATGGAGAACTCCTGCCATTATTCAAAGACGTTTGCAGAGAGAAAGGTCTGCTTCAATCAGATGAACATTGGCAGCAGACTCTGGAAGATGCTGAGCGAACAAGGCTTCCCAAAGCCATGAGAGATCTATTCATCGTGCTCCTCACAAATACGGAAATTGACAATTCCAATGCTTTATGGGCTCGATTTAAGAATTCGCTGTCTGAGGATTACCTTCCGATAGAAAAAAGAGCTACAAGAAACTCTAGCCTTTTGATTAGCGAGAGACATTATGATCAATGTCTTCTGTATTTTGAAGACAAACTTAACGACCTGGGCAAAAGTCTTAGTGACTTTAACTTGCCAAGGCCAAATAATATTGTCGCTAATCAGGATATTGGCAATTTGGAGTTATTGCATGAATTTCAATACAGCAAAGAAGAACAGCGACAATTTGTAGAAGAAAGGGAACCTTTATTGAATAGTGACCAAAAACATGTGTACGACTTCATTTGTAACAGTTTAGTGAGGAACACATCTGCATTGATTTTCATTGACGCTCCAGGTGGAACAGGAAAGACATTCTTGCTTAACTTAATCCTTTCAAAAGTTAGGGGAAACGGCGATGGGGCTATTGCTGTTGCGTCATCTGGCATTGCGGCAACACTGATGTCTGGTGGAAGAACGGCGCATTCTAGGTTCAAAATACCAATAGCAGTGAAAGAAAATGGTCTGTACAACATTGATAAAAACTCAAAGACGGCAAACCTATTCCAGCATACAAGGCTGATTGTTTGGGACGAGTGTCCTATGATTCGGAGGGAAAGCTTCGAAGCTGTTGACCTTACTCTGCGTGACATATGCGACAACAATGAGGCATTCGGTGGAATTTTGACAATTTGCTGTGGAGATTTCCGTCAGCTTCTTCCGGTAGTGAAAAGAGGAAATGAAGCAGATGTGGAAAATGCCTGCATTAAAAAAATCCTACTTATGGCGAAGCTTTAAAAAATTTCATTTGAAGACAAACATGCGATTGTGTGAGGGCGCAGGAGACTATTCACAGTTCCTATTGGATATTGGAGAAGATCCCAAAAAATGAAAATGCGGAAATTATTTTTCCAAAAGAAATGATTCTCCAAGCAACAACAATGGAAGAATGCATTGATTTCATCTACCCTTCATTCGACAATCCAACTGAAATGTTTTCGAACAATTGCATCTTAGTACCTCTCAATGAAATGATGAGAAGCATCAATTCCACCTGTATCAGACGCTTCCCTGGAACCATAAAAGAGTACCGATCCTATAATTCTGTGAGTGATGGTGCCAATGCCACTCATTTCCCAACTGAATTCCTTGATTCGGTTGAACTATCAGGACTGCCACCACATAACCTGGAATTGAAAAAAGGATCGCCAATAATTCTAATTAGAAACTTGAATCCTCCAAGGCTTTGTAATGGAACGGGCATGATCGTGGAAGAACTGCATAACAATCTCATAGTAGCAAGAATCAACAGTGCTGCTTTCAAAAATGAGTGTTACGATACCTAGAATAAGAATTAATCTATCCGAAGGTGAGGATATCCCTTTGCAGCGAAGCCACTTCCCAGTTCAATCGTGCCTCGCTATGACTATTCATAAAGCACAAAGACAAACTGTGGAAAATGTGTTAGTTTATCTGGAACGACTTGTATTCCAACACGGTCAGCTCTATGTTGCCCTTACCCGAGGAAAACGAAAAGAAAATGTCTGAGTGTTTCTGAAAGACACCCAGTCGACTAAGAATGTTGTCATCAAAAGCATTCTTTTGAAGAAACTGTAAACATAAATATGAGAAAATATTAATTCTAACGTCAGAAAATGAAAGGATAATTAAAGCTAACAAGTAAGAATAATTTCTTTCAAATTTTTGTAAATAAAACCAGTCTTTCATTAACTTTGCAACTTTTTAAGCAGAAAAATCTTTCAGAACAGTCAAACATCGAAAGAGATACGAAAAAAAGAATTTGATGTGGAGTGAAAGGAGAGCTATTAGTGAAAAATGGCTTGATATTTTCTTTGTAAAAATACTTGTGAATAATACTGCGAAAAGAGAAGTTTCACGTAAATTGGACCGCGGTATCCTGAGATATGCGGTTTTTTCGGGTTCTTTGAAATATTGGTGACCCAACAGGTCACGAGTAGTCTAGTTAAAAATAAAAGTTTGTATGGCCGAGAATATAAGGAAAATGCTATAGTGAGTTATAAGAGGAATTAAGAAGTAATTGAGAAGTAAAAGTTGCAGATTAAAGATTAGAAATTAAAAAAGAATAAATTAGGGGACCGCTAACGACATAGTATGAGTAATATTATATAATATACTGAAATAAGGTAGAAAGATAGGCACATTCGTAAAAAATATAAAAGTGTTTGAGAAAAAAAGATTTTAAAAAAGAAGATAGATTTGAGATTCTTTTTTCAATATTACTGACTATAGCAATTTTAACGTTAATAGGGTGGTTAGATTTAAAATTAACATAATTTAGATTCTCATTGTCTTTATGGTAAGGGTAATATAGGCTGGTGTCAAGATTAAGGGATATATCCAGGAAGTTAGCTAGTTTGACGTTGTTTAGAAATTCAATTTTTAGGTTATGGTGCTTAAATAGATCAAAGTATATTATCTATCCACTACTAAAACTCTGATCTCGATGTTTGCTTGCTTGCACACACTTTCTCTCTATATATATATGTTCATATTTGTGTATATTTGTGTATATTCCACCGCGAAGTTGAGGAATTTTCTGATTTAAAGAATTCAAAATAAAGATTCCAATCAAATCAGTCAATTGCGATGAATCCGACGAACCCATTGTGATTTCAAAATTGTTGGAAGTATCAGCTCTAGTCCAGTATTCATTGTTGAATTCTAAGATAGTTTTTCTTGCAGTGAGAATGATGTACAGTTCATCTGTGGTAATGTCAGAATATTTAAATGCAAAAGAGAGAGCGTTGTTGAGGAGTGAAGGCGAAATGGAAGAATAGTAACTGGCAATGTCAAACTGAATAAATTTTTATTTGTTTTTATTATTCAGGTCATTGAACCAGTCAATTACATCAGATGTACCAATCCATAAATTTAGGTTAGAAATAGAGCAATTAGAACGAACCTGTGGGATAATTCTATCCAAGATAGATTTACTAACAACCCCCAGATCGGATTTAGAGGGGGCGATTAGTCTAACAGGCAGTTCAGTTCGAAAGTTACTTTTGTGATCTTTAAGATTTATCCTCGGAGTTCTTGGGAGGAATGGTTCAGTCTTTTTCTCGATACCAAGTTTAGACAATCTCAGAAGCTTTTCAAGTTTATAGATTCCAGATTCTCATGGTTAGTTTTGCGATAATTCTTCCTTAGTTCCTTAAGGATAAGGTTATTATATTTATCTTTAGATACACCATATAAATTATTAGTTTTGTCGGAATGGACTAAGACTTTTATAGAAGAATTAAGGTCCGAAATCGTATTCCTGAGATTTATAAGGTGCTCCTGTCCTCTATAAGGGTTTCTCTTGAATGTAAGTCCTCTTATAATATTAGTTAATTCTTCCTCAAACTGTGCTAGATTTTTATTGAAAGGAGGATTTCTTCTAGAGTTAAATAAATAATCAATATTGTTATGTTCCTTAGTATAAAAGTTTCCTTTTAAGCGCTGTTCGTGGAAAAAAGCGATCCATCTAAGCCTTCTCACAAAAGAGTCAGTTTTTTCAATCAGAAGTTTAGTGAATTCAGATTTACCAGGGATAGGAATGTCTTTAATTGAAGCTGTTATGTTGTAATAATCCATGTTATAGAAGAAAATTAGAGACCATGGGATCGAATTAGTGAAGTGGCCAATGTCTACATAATGAGGAGTGAGAGGGGAGAGAAAGAAACAGAGAAGTGAAGTGACTAAGTAGCTCTCCACTACTCCTCCTCCTTCTCCCCATTCGTTACAGCGTTTTTTCGATAGAGGGGAGAAATGTGAGTGAGTTATAAAGAGAAAGAGTGAGTGTTGTAGAAGATCACGCCACTTAGTGTCGACTTTGGAGGCAGTCGATTAACTGCCCTTAGTTCTGACGTCAGTAGCTGAATAAACCTTAAGAGGGTTTATTCATGCAGTTGCAACATTTTTTCGAAACTCGATTTGATACGAGTCTACAACCAGATTCCCGAAAACGGCTATAACTACGCCATTTGGATCTTTTGAATTTCTCACCATGCCTTTCGGGTTAAGGAACGCAGCTAGCCCCTTCCAGCGTTTTATGGATGAGGTCACTCGCGGCCTCGACTTTGTATACACATATATTGATGACCTTGTTGCTAGCTCTTCTCCAGAGCAACATTTGCGCCATCTGGACCTTCTATTTTGTCGTTTGAAGGATTACAATGTTCGGATTAATCCATCAAAATGAATTTTTTTGATCACATCATTCCCCTGGAGGATCCACCACAACCGTTGAAGCTCTTATATTCAGGCAGTACTGCGGAGCCATGGCATTTCCTGACTTACATCCGGAGGTATAACTGTGCTTTCCAAATGACATCTTTCGAGGCGAACATTGTCAAGGAAGGCAGATTTATGCCCACATTTAAGGTGCAAGATCAGGTGTACCATAGAATCGGAACGCTCCAACCTGCCGCCAATCAAGAACCTCAATTTCTTCAGCTGTACTTTGTTGGGAATGTCAACGAGCAGGCAGACATGAGGAACTCCATTTCACCTGGTACCAATGTCGAGCTTATAAGGAAATTGCAAGACATTCTGCACACAATAAAAAACAGCTATGTCATTAGCTTCAAGTATGCCTTGGGAGCAGATACCACAGCCAATTTTAATGTGGTAATTGATGCCTCGAAAGTGCCATCTGGGGAGCATCCGGGTCGGTATAATTATCCTGCATGCAATGAAATCGCTGTACTTATGCATGGGGGTCAGCATAATCCACGAGACATTGTCCTCAAGCATCGAGATAGCACTCTTCAGCGAATCAGCGAAACACATAGGTCTTACAATGTGCTCCAGTATCCATTTCTCTTTGTAAATGGTGAGGACGGCTATCAGTACGGAATTCACCAGCATAATCCAGTAAACCCTCAACACTCCGTCAAAAAACCAGTTTCACGCATGGCTTTCTACTCCTACAGCTTCATGGTTCGCCACGATTCCTTCAATCACCTGCACCAGTCAAGAGACCTACTTCAGCACTTCGCCGTTGATATGGGCGCAAAAATGGAATCGGAGGGACTGTGTTCATACGGTCACACCAAAGGCAACTGCGGGCCGAGAGCTACATCCATTTCCGAGATGCCATCAACAATTATGCAGCTCCCAGCAGCGTAGGAACAGTCAGCATTCTCCCCTCCACCTTTACCGGAAGTCCGCGCTACATGCACGAGAGAACGCAGGATGCTATGACCTACGTACGGCATTACGGCAGGCCCGATTGAAGTAATTATTGCCTATCCGCTAAATTCTTTAGATTCCTCCACCTCCCTCCCGACCGCCTTGCCTCCCTTGCCAAAAGAGCAGTACATTGTGCAGAAATTAATCAGCCAATCAGAATAGAGATATAGAAAATAGTGATGAAACGTGTACAAACACGTTGCTATCACGTGATAATAAGAACACGTCAGCATAAATTTACTATAAATATATTAAGGCGCGCATTTCAAAACAGTTGAAGACGCAGACGCTAAAAGAACGCCGTTACTCCGCTACTACATAGAAGAACCATCACCATGAGTTACGAAGAACTGAAAAATCGAGATGCAGGAATGTTGGCAGAACTCAACGTAAGTAATCATGCCTTTACATATTCCTGGGTATAATTATTGCGGACCATATACAAATGACTTGCATAAAATACCGATAAATGATTTAGATAATTGCTGCAGGGAACACGATATAGATTACGATAACGATAACATAAATGTAATAGACGCAGATAATAAGTTTATAGAGTGTGCAGAGAAAGTAGAGGGAGTAGCGGCGTTCTTAGTTAAAAATATAATAAAAGGGAAAAATTGGGTAATGCCACCAACGGGAAAAAAAAGAAGAGTAGAAGAAGAACAATCACATAAAAACGAAGAAGAAGTTTGCGATATATCAGATAAAGATTTACTTAACGCAGTAAGATCACAAGATAGTGGTATAGCAGAAACACCAACAATGGGAGATCCACATGTAGGACCATCTCCAGGGGGATCAGCAGCATTAGCGCAAGGGGATCAACCACCAGATATAGGAGACAAAAATCCAATAGTATCCAAAAAATTCTCTAGAACATTCGTGCATTACGTTAACTGTACAGACAATCCAATAGATAAAGCATATTACAAAAAACACAATGCCGAATACATAGAATTAAAAATAAACCACAGAGCAGCATTCATACCATATACAGATTTAAAAGCAAGCATGACAACAGCAGAATTACAAACATACTTAACACCAGCAAGCAACCTGAGAATAAAATCATGCAGATATAAAATATCCAATATAATACCGTTAACAGACGAATTAGGAACATTACAAAATACAACTACAACTAACACAACATTTAACACTAGACCATGGATGATACACTACGTAGATAACAAATACGCATTATTTCCGAATAAAACATACGAAATATCTCATTTAAACGACAAAGACAAATCAGCAAACGGAAGAACCATGCTTTAAAACGAAAAACGGAACTACGATGACTCTCTTCAACTACCTCACTTACATATTCACTAGCAAAAAATTCAGGTCAGAACAGGACATGAAGTCGCATTGGCTTAACAGGCCTAACAACGACAATTTCATGCGTGCAATTAGCCATCCAATGTACGATACGATCATTAAAAAAGTATTAGAATGTGTCAAATTGAAAATGCTTGTCATGCCATTCAAAGAAAAAATGGAGGCAATGAACTGGGAAAGTTTCCAAAACGACAAGAAAAACTATATGGACAGACGTATCGTTGAAGGTTCTAAAATCAATATTAATGACACAGCAAATTAACGAGGTTCTATTTGTAGAAAATGTATGGGAACTTCTGACACAAAAGAAACCAAAGCAAAATCTACTAGTACTACGTGGACTACCAAATACAGGGAAGTCGATGATAGCAAGGTCTATAGCTGAACTATTCACACACGTGAGTACGGTACAAGGAACAAGTAGTTTTCCATTTCAAAACCTCATTAATGTAGAAATCGGACTCATAGAAGAACCAAACTTCACACTAGAAACGTTACAAACGTTTAAAAAATTAGCAGAAGGGACTGACACTGAAGTCTCAGTAAAATTTAAACAAGATCAAGTCGTACATAGAACACCATTAATAATTACTTCAAATAAGTTCGACCAGAACGCACCACTGGCAGAACGCATAGCATTCATTACTAGATATACTGAGTACATCTTCAATGCAGCATCTCCTTTCCTTAAATACGTCAAAAAAAGAATTAATCCATCTGTATGGAATATACTTTTCTACGAACATTGCTTCTCAGAAATTGTCAATGACGACGGTTCTTCGTCAGATGATAATTTGGTTAACATTGTAGAAGAGTATGAAAGACTGCAACGAGAACGAAACAACAACGAAACAGGATCAGACAGATTTCGGACTCCGTCTCCTTGTAGAAGCGGGGACACTCTCAAATGCAACGAAGATAGCGACGAAGAGAAAGAAAACGATGGACAACGAAAATGGGGAAAGTACCGAAAAATGATGCAGTCAAATAGAAATGCACCTGATCCAAGTCCTTTTACAGAAAATTTATAATTTTTGCATGTTTTAAATTTATATTCATTATATAATTAGTAATATCCACGAGATAATATTTTATACTTTTTGTGAAATAAAATCAATCAAAAAAATAAAACTTTGCAATAATGAGAATCAAGACCAACCGGCCGGGAGGTCGGTTGGTCTTTTTTTTATTTTTTTTTAAAAAGTGGAACGAGATCGGGGCAGAACTGTTCCAAGGGCAACAGGCATGACCTCCTGGCCCAAATCTTTCGGCTGAAGCTTATCAATCTTATGGAGCTCATCAAGAGAGAGCGAGTCTTTGGCCCAATAAAGTGCAACATGTACACCGTAGAGTGACAGAAGAGGGGCCTACTGCACGCCCACAAAAATGTCTTCAAATGACATTGACAGCATCATCTCCGCAGAGTTTCCCGATCCGTCTATAGACAAAGACCCCTATGACATAGTGAAGACAAACATGGTCTATGGTCCATATGGGCAGGGTTTCAATTTAAGCTTACTCTGCTTTAATGACAATGTCTGCAGCAAAAGAATTTCCCGAAAGTTCCTCCAAGAAACCCAGAGAGGCGTTGGCGGATACCCACTGTACAGGCGACGCTAACCCGGAGACGGTGGTTTTACAGTAACAGTTGGACAGCACGTGTCGACAACAGATGGATAGTGCTGTAGTAAGAGTTGGCTACCTTGATATGACGTCACATCAGCAGCAGCGCTTGTACAAATAAAACAGTCTAACTGCAGTGTTCGAAGATTGTAATTCCACGCCAGACGAAAACAAAGTACGAGCTGTAGTAATCTTCGAAAAGGTAGCTGATACATCTCAACGAAAATGACGTATTCATTTTACAAGAAAAAAAAAAAAAAAAAAAAAAAAAAATCGATACAACGGACGATTCATACAGTGAGATGTCGAGCAAGCCACACGAAAAACCAGGTATGAAAGTTATAAAATAAATAATGTTTGCAACAAAAGCAAACAGCAAAATATAAACATGCATCGTCAGGTGTATCGATTTTTTCTTTGTAAATATCTGGCGGGAGGTACTGTAGTGAGAGTCGCCTCCCTTATGACGTCAAGTCAAAGCATTGCCTGCTAAGACACAGTTGGACTGCAGCCTCCAAAGTGATAAAAGCTTCCTAGGGACCCCCATCAACGGGCCTAGAGATGAACATGCATTCCTCTCTCTCTTTCGCTCTTTTACTCTCTTGTATTAATTCTCTCCCCACACCTCCACTCCCCCTCTCTCTCTTACTACATACTCTCCCCTTCACTCTCACTCCCACCATATTTAATATATTTTTACATTTTCAGATCACTCAACGAAATAAATATAAGTCAACACCTTTACTTGTGGCTGTAGTTGAGGGGAGTGTAGATATTATGAAGTTGGTAGACTGTAGCGCTGACCTAACTATTGGGGATTGTTATGGTGACACCCCACTACATAGGGCTGCATGTAATGGGAGGGTAGACACATTGAAGGTGTTGTTAGACTAGGAAGCAGCCGTAGAAGTTAAAAATAATAGAGGTGACACCCCACTACATGAGGGGCCATACAACAGTGGTGTTGACACGGTGAAGATATTGATAGACTAGGAAGCAGCCGTAAATGTTAAAAATAATAGAGGTGACACCCCACGACATAGGGCTGCATGTAATGAGAGTGTAGACAGTGAAGGTGTTGTTAAACTAGGAAGCAGCCGTAGAAGTTAAAAATAATAGAGGTGACACCCCACTACATGAGGGGACATACAACAGTGGTGTTGACACGGTGAAGATATTGATAGACTAGGAAGCAGCCGTAAATGTTAAAAATAATAGAGGTGACACCCCACGACATAGGGCTGCATGTAATGGGAGGGTAGACACAGTGAAGGTGTTGTTAAGCTAGGAAGCAGCCGTAGAAGTTAAAAATAATAGAGGTGACACCCCACTAAATGAGGGGACATACAACAGTGGTGTTGACACGGTGAAGATATTGATAGACTAGGAAGCAGCCGTAAATGTTAAAAATAATGGAGGTGACACCCCACGACATAGGGCTGCATGTAATGGGAGGGTAGACACAGTGAAGATGTTGGTAGACTAGGAAGCAGCCGTAGAAGTTAAAAATAATAGAGGTGACACCCCACTTCATGAGGGGACATACAACAGTGGTGTTTGCTAACATATAACTCCAGGTATGAACTAACATTTATGCACACACCACTCCAATAAAACAATTGTTACGTTGATAAGCTCTGTTGTTTTTATTCTGATACCAATGCATACACTACCAATAACTTCCAGTGAATTCAATGGAAAAAATAAAAAATAGAAGATATTCCAATCGGACATTGACTAACTATCCTCTATAACTGGTGACCCTATCCCTCTATAACCAATGACCACGAACCTTCTAAATTGGTGACCGACGATAACTCAAGATAACGCAGCCTGTAAAATTCGCCATTCGTTTTTGGTGGGAGGTAATGTAGTAAGAGTTGCCTCCCCTGTTATGACGTCACATCATCAGCAGCAGCGCTTGTACAAATAAAACAGTCTAACTGCAGCGTTCGAAGTAGCCAGAAAAGGAGGTATCATCTCTCTGGATGCTCCCGCAGGGACGGGCAAAACATTTTTATTGAGACTCCTCCTTGCAAAAGTCAGGATGCACAAGGACATTGCGGTTGCTGTTGCCTCTTCTGGAATTGCTGCCATTTTGTTGCCCGGTGGCAGGACCGCCTCTCAATTTAACAATGTCAGAAACCCCTACTTGTAGCATCAGGAAGACCTCCGACCAGGGCCAAGTCCTAAAACAATGTCAGCTCATTGTGTGGGATGAGTGCACCATGGCCCATAAGGGAGCTCTAAAGGACATCAGAGGCTGCCAGGCTCCCATGGGAGGTGTTACGCTTCTGTTTTCGGGTGGCTTCAGGCAGACTTCCCATCATTCCCAAAGGCACAAGTGCAGATGAGGTCAAAGCATGCCTAAAGTCCTCTCCTCTTTGGCACCATGTCAGGACACTGATTCTCACAACCAACATGAGAGGTCAATTATTTGGCGACCACACGTCCGCGGAATTTGCACAGGACATTTTGAAACTTGCCAACGGCAAAATACCTCTGGACGCTGTAGGAGAGCTGGAAGTATGGCCATTTTCGACCTCAGTTAGTACTACGGGGGAGCTGAAAGACAAAGTGTTTCCAGATTTGAGAGACAATTACCAGAACCACGCATGGTTGTGTGAAAGAGCAGTGCTAGCTCAAAAAAACGTCGCTGTTAACAAAACCAACGACCAACTACTGCACTCCCTTCCTGGTGTTCTTCACACTTACAAATCTGTTGACAGATCCCAATGAAGTGGTGAACTTTCCGCCAAAGTTCCTCAATTCTTTGGAGCCCCCCAGGACTACCGCTTCACATGCTTCTCCTTAAAGTTGGCACCCCTGTAATGCTGCTGTGGAATTTGGAACCACCAACACTGTGCAACGGGACACGGCTGGCTGTAAAAAAATTGATGGCACATGTAATCGAGGCAACAATTCTTTCTGGATGCGGAAAAGGTGATGATGTCTTCATACCGAGAATTCCTCTCATTCCCTCGGGAGCAGAAATTCTGTTCACCTTCCGAAGACTCCAATTTCCGCTTCGGGTCAGTTTTGTTATGTCCATCAACAAGTCCCAGGGCCAGACTCTTTCAACCTCACACACTGTAGCGAGTGCCACGTCCACTAAGAAAAAGTGGTGGAGGGAAGGTAGCAGTACAAAGCTTGCAGCCCCCCCCCCCCTCGCCGTATCAAAAAATTTGCAACCTTATCGTAAATATTGCAACCACGGAACCAAACCCGGTAAATAATACCAGCACCAACAACAAGAACAATGACAATAACACCACAACCAACAACAATAACAACACCAAGGAAAATATGAACATCAACAGCAACAAAAAAGACAACACCACCAAAACAACGTTTGCACAAACTGTAAATAAAACAGAACTATACACGCCAATTGACATAACTAATGCAAAACAACTACTACAAGATGCAAAACAATACGTGACTTTTGGACAGAACGGTGCTTTTAGCATCAATTCTCCACAGGTATTACGTAGAGAGGCTGTCCTGAAAACTGTGGCTTTCAGGACAATATCTAACAAAACTAGAAAACCAGTTCAATTATCACAAAATGAAATTGAGCTGGTTCTAAAAGATGCAATGAAAGACATAACCTTCATCCAAAAAGGAAAACTATTTGGTAGCATTTCGGTGCTAATGAATAACCAGCCAACAGCACAAAAATACTTGGTATCACCCATTGTCCCCCCCCCCCCCCCGTTTCACCTTTTTCCCCACATACAGGGGAAAAAGGACACAAAAAATAAAAATTATGAGTATCACACCAAATGTAAATATTTGGTGGATACTATGTGGAATCATTAACTTTGATGAAGACAAGATAATCTCAGTAGGAAAGTCCTCCGGAGGTGTATTTAGTGGGACTAGCGTAGAAGTTCTGGTGCAAATGAGCCCAGAACGAATAGCTAATATCCCACAACGCGTGCCTCTGGACGGGCTAACCTATATAAACATTTCAGTGAACAGGTTAGTATTTCACCTCCGTACGACTCTCAAAGGGTGAACAATGCTTTAATGACAGGATTTACATTTTTAGGCGGTTCCCTGCAATTACTTCACCAACACCTGGCCTCCGCTCAGCTCTATTTCCCTCCCTCCGTCGGCACAGCAGCAGGCTCATCTTCTACGTCTGACATACATGATGCACCAACCATACAATGACCCCTCTTCCTCTTTTTTGGTTCTCATAATTCGACAATGTTTTCAGGCCCCTGTTTGCAGTTCCCTCATTCGATATTGCAAATTACTACTCCTCCATTACTCCTAATTTACTTAATAAACCTCTTACCTATGCATCTAAACATACAGATTTATCTAGCGAAGAAATGCATATCATTTTAACCGCACAGAAAACTTTAATTGAATTCAACAATCATCTCTGGACTAGAGCTGATAGAAAAAATAATTTTGATATCACCATGGGGGTCATCGGACTCGGCGCAAATAACGGATCTTGTGGAGCTATTTATTAATAATACAATACATAGAAAAATACCAGAGATGACCGGTGGTTTATGTCGTGATGATAAGCTGCTTTTAATTGAAAATCATAGTAATTGTGAAATTAATAGAAAAAGAAAATCAATATTACAATTTTTCAATAGCTACAATCTTAAGTTAGAAATAGAGAATAACTATAAAATTGTTAACTTTTTAGACGTAACATTAAACCTTAACACAGGGCTTTACTATCCATTCCATAAAATTAATGAGAATCTAAACTATGTAAGTTTTAACTGTAATCATCCTAGATCTATCAAGAACACTATTGTAAATTCTATCCAACAACGTATTTCATGCATCTCCGCTAATAAAAACATTTTTGACGATAAGGCAGAATATTATAATGAAGCATTAAATAGGGCAGGCTATATAAATAAGATTAAATACATGGACAACAGGATAAGGCAAATAATCCTACTATTAATTATAATTAAAATAAAAAATCTAACTTAAACTCTAAAACTATCAGAAGAAATAGAACTAAAAATATAATTTGGTACTCACCCCCATTTTCATTAAGCGTTAAAACACCTTTAGGTAAGCTATTCTTTAAAGCACTAGATAAATGTTTTCCTAAAGTCCATAGATACCACTCAATCTTTAACAGACATACAATAAAACTATCTTACTCTACTATCTCTGTTTTACTTGAGACATGTGCCAGTTCGCTGCTAAGTTTTTGTTGATTTTCTAAGTAAGAAATCAAAAATTTATTGTTAAATTTAATACTATTTGATAGCTTGACCCCACGTCTGGACTTTCAGACAGCGGGTCAAGTCATCTTCACCCCTCCCTCATTGAAAGACATCGAAAATATCATCAGTTTTGAAAACACGATGTCGGTCATTGATTGTAACATCAACACTAACACAAACACCAATAACATGCAAAATATAAACAACACCACCAACACGAACAAGGAAACGATTTCCAAAAGACGAAACTGTTCACATACCTTGACATTTCCAATGCTAGGGAAATGTTAAGCGATGCAAAACAGTACGTAACTTTTGGTGAGAGTGGTGCTTTCAGCATCACTTCTCAACAGTTATGCAGAGAAACTGTTCTAAAAACAGTAATTTTTAGGACGGTTTCCAATGTGTCAAAAAAACCAGTCAAATTATTCCAAAATGACATTGAACTGGTTCTGAAGAATTCGATGAAGGATATTGCCTTCATCCAAAAAGGGAAACTTTTTGGAAACATTTCGGTGTTGATGAACGACCAATTGACAGCACAAAATTATTCTGTATCGCCGATTGTGTCCCCCTTTTACACCTTTTTCCCCACATATATGGGAAAAAGGATACAAAAGATAAACATTTTGAACATTGCACCAAATGTAAACGTCTGGTGGATTCTAACTGGCTTCATCGATTTCGACGAAGACACAATAATTTCGGTGGGAAAGTCCTGGTCCAAATGAGGCCAGAACGGATAGCTAAAATACCCCGTGTGCCTCTGGATGGAATTTCACACAAACATTTCTGTTGAGGGTTGGCGGCCTTCATGTTGCCACTGTTTAAGCAGTGGTCACCTGAAGGCTTACTGTCCTCAGTTAACTACAAAAAAAAAAAGAGGCGCCACCACCCACCCAGACAACCCCTCTAACACCCCCATGGAAATCGTGCGGCCTGATCCCCGGGAGACGAAGAGGTGAGTGTTTTCTTCTCTTCTTTTAACTTATCAGAACCAATATAAGTGTTGGATGTGTGAATGTACGCGGCCTGGGGATGCCCTGGAAACAGGGCAAACTCTTAAACGACCTCAGGCCGCACAGTATGGATGTAGTAGCCATTTGCGAGTCCAGGATCCACAGCGAGCGACAGCTGGCCCCCATCGAGGACTTTGAGATCTATGCATCTCTGGGCCTCGTAACACAGACAGTACATCTGGACTCTGAGGGTCGACTGGCAGTCCTAGACATTGACGGTAGTGAAGGTGGAGCCTTCAGGCTGGTGGCTGCATATGCCCCATCTGGGACACCGCGGCCAGACTTCTTCAAACGTCTAGAGACTTTTCTGGGAACGTCTCGCTCCTTGCTTTTAGTGGGGGACTGGAATGGGATCCTAGATGCACGTTGGGACTATGTATAAGTACTTTCACAGTAAAATCTCATAATATCGAATATACAAAATTTTAATATTTATTTTGAGAACAATACCTTAACATAAGTACGGGCAGCCAGTTATGGCCGGTTTAAACAGAAAGAGGTGAGAGAATTCTGGTTGGATATGGATGATTTAAATGATAAAGAGTTAAGGAACACAAGCTATAGAGTGCTTTACATCTGTACACGACTAAAGTCAACGATGATGGATGACATTCCATTTGACCTGTGACCCCAACCCCTTGGGAGATGCTAACCGCAGGTCAGATCATATATCCAACCTTCTAACTTTAGCACTTATTATATATACAAGGACTAAGAGAACAAAAAGAGAGGAGAATCGAAGCAGCAGTCAAGAAGATAACTATGTGGAGTCAGTAGTCTTTTCACGTTATCTTTCTCCTGGTCCTCACTGGCTTACCCTCCCGGGTAAAACATATATATATAATCTTAAGTATTTCCCAAGAAAAGGCAAAGGAAAAGAGAGTGCTCTATGTATAAAACAGAGCTATTTAAATAGAAAGTTAACACAAAATGTAACTACTCCATTGCCAAAGGTTTCAGGACCTTAGACAATATAACATACGTCTAGTTCGCTCACGAACTAGACGTGTGTTATATATTGAGTACTTATATATTGTGTTGTTCACTTTCCAATTAAATAAATATATATATTTGAGGGCCGACTGTGACTGTTGTTTCTTTCCAGGGATTGTGTTGAAAAATAAACCTCATTTGGTCATTCCATGAGAGCATCTTGGTCAGCCTATGAAATTTTCAGCTGACCCTCAAATATACAAGGAGGACCAGAATTCATGACTAAATTATTTATAGATAATCTCACACATTGAACAGATTTATCCAAGCTTAGCAAAGGATGTCTTGGTTAATCAAATTTAGAATAAATAAATAAAATGTGACACATATTAACAAATAAATTAGAATACAACAACAAAAGAAGCATGTTAAGAGAGTGAGTCATGAATTCTGGCCCACCATGTATAATATATACACACACACAATTTACAATATAATATTATATACATATATATATATATGTACTTACACATAGAATTTACAATACATATAATATATATACACATATAGAATTTACAATACATATAATATATATACACATATATAATTTACAAAACATCAATATATATATATATAGAAGTGGTTACACAACAGTTACTTCACCATACCAAGAACAATTGTTTCACCTTAGCTGAGGATCCGCTAAGGTGAAACAATTGACTCGGTGTGGTGAAGTAATATAAATTATATATATGTGTGTATGTATATATATATATATATATATATATATATATATATATATATATATATATATATATATATATAGGAAAAAGTATGACCCCGA